>CAJVPS010000497.1:0-23560 GCA_910591765.1 Ambispora leptoticha
TAAAAATATAAAGAAATAATTAATAATAATGTAATTAAAAATATTAATAATCTAAATTAATAATTATGATACACATAATAATTATCTGAGTAATAATATACTAAATCTAGATATATTAAATATATAATAATCATTTGTATATCCAGAGTAAAAATGATCTTCTTAAAAATATAATACAAAGCTAATCTGTTATACAGATAATGCAAAATGAAGATTTAAACTAAAAGAGATCTAAAGGAAGATAATCTAATTAAAATTATTATAATTATATTATTTTTTTAATTATCACTATATATTTTATTTATCTTTATTATTATTATATTCTTTATAATAGCTTTTATTATTATTTAAATATTTTAATAAGAGAGTTAAAAAAAATTATTTAATATTATTTTAAAATAATTTTAATTAAATACTTAATTATTTAATTAATATAAATAATTTTTATTAATTAATTTTTATAAAATATTAATATATAAAAAAGTAATTTCTTAATTTTTTAATCAAATTAAAAATTATTATAAATAAAATAAAAATATTAATTATAAATTATTTTTTTATTATTCAAAATCTCAAAATCTTAAATTTAAGTACTTTTTTTTTGTATTCAATATAAATTTATAGTAAAAAACTTTATTTTAAATAAATTATATTTAGTATTAATAGTTTATTTATTATATAAATTTAATAATTAATAATTTATATAATTTTTTTATTAATTAAATTATTAATTATATTAATAAGTTTAACTCTTTTTAAATTAATATTAATATTAAACTAAAATAATTTATATTTTTCTTAAAATTCTATAAATTATTTAACTTTATTTAAATATTTTTTTTAATTCTCTTTTTTAAATTTCTTATAATCTATATAATAATTTTTTATTAAAATTATAATAAAAGCTTTTTAAAATAAATAAAAAATTTTTTTTATTATAAATTATTTAATTTTAGTATAATTATTTTAATTAGATTATATTTTTTTATCTTAGATTTTTATTTTATATTATTTATATTATAGTTTATCTTATATTATATTTTATAAAAATTAATTTTATTTTAATTTACAAATAATTATTATATAGTTAACCCTTCATAAAAGAACTCTTTATAAAAAAATAATCTTTCATAAAGAATATTATTTCATAGGACTAATATAATTATTAGTAAATTTTTCTTTATAAAAGAATAATCTATAAAGAAATAAGAATATAATTCTAAAGAATACTTATATTATATATATATCTCTATATAAGAGTATTAGATACTGATTAGCTAGTAATATTTTATTATTATTATTATATAATCATTTGAAAAAATTGATCTAACTAGAAATGATATAAATAAAATAACTAATTAGAATCTGGATCTCATTATTTTCATAGTTATAGTAACCTATAAAAATAATGTATCACTTATATTATTAATTATTAATTATCTGATTCTTACTTATATGCAATTTGATAAATACAAAAAAAATTTATAATTAATATCTAATACAGTTCTTTTAAGTTAACACAAAAAAAATATATTTTATTATACTAATTTTTTTATTATATCTCTTAATTCTCTAAAATACTGATATATTTTTTTGTGATTTTTTTATACAAGTAGAAAGAACTAAGAAAAACTTTGTTTTTTAATATAAAATAAAAAAAATTATGATAACAAAAAAAATTTCTTAAAATTAATTTTATTTAATTTATATATATTTTTTAAACTTTTTCAAGTAAATAATATAACTTACATTGAAAAAATATATTCAAGTAATTATATTACTTAATAAGAATTATAATATATATGAAATTGCCTATTACTTTAATATTTATCATTTTATTATACTAAGACTTAAAAAAAATCAAAAAAAACTAATAGTATTCAAAGTAAGTCTCAAATTAGTTATCTTCAAAAACTTACTATATATGATAAATAAACTCTTATTTATTAAATTATAACTGACAAATATTCTAATATAATCTAACTTAAAAAATCTCTACTAATTAATGAAAGAATTAATATAAATATAAGTATAATATGTAAAGAATTATATAGTAATAATTTGATAATGTGAGTAAAGCAAAAAAAATTATATCTATCAGATTTATATCATCAAAAATAACTTGACTTCATAAATAAATATAAGAATTGAAAATTTAATAATTGATATAAAGTTATATGATCTGATGAATCAAAATTTTAAATATTTAGATTTGATAAATATTAGTATTATTAAAAAAGACTAAATAATCTATTAAAAAGCTCACATATTTAATCTATAATAAAATTTAGTGATGATAATATAATAATATGAAGATATTTTGATATTCAAAATATTAATTATCTTTATAAGATTGTTAGAATAATAAATAGTATATATTATTAGCAAATTCTTTCAAATAAATTATTTTTCTTACTAAATTTATATAATTTAAGACTAAATGATATTATTTTTTAATAGAATAATAATTTTAAATATGTTATAGATAAAATAATAAAGTGATTTACTAATAATAATAATATAACTATCTTAAACCAGTCAAGACTTTTATTAAATTTAAATAATATCAATTACTTCTTATATATTATAGAAGTATAATTCAGAATATTTTGAATACTTCTAAAAGTTTTTTATATAAAGACTATTTTTATTGAATATATATATGCAAATAATTATTTTATTAATATAATTTTTTATTTGGGCTTTTAACATAATTATAATTCTCAAATTCATTTTCTGAATTAAATAAAGATCTCATTTCTTTTAATATCTTTAATAACTCATTATATCTTTTATATTTAATTTCATTATATCTTTTCTGAATATTCTCACTTATTTGTTCAAGTAAAGTTTTTATCTTTGAAATAATTTCAGCTTTAGACTGATTTGCTTTATTTTCTTGTATAATTATTTTTTGTTTAATAATTAGTATTGATCTAAATAAAGAAGCTGAATTATTATTATAAAAAATATTAATAATATATTTCTGTTAAGTTTTTTTTGCTAAAACAATAAAATTTATTAATTATATACTTAATATATATTTATCTTCTAAGCTAATACAGTCAGTTTTTCTATTTAATAAATTAATAAAATTCTTCTTTCTCAAGAAAATTCAAAATCTTTAATATTCTATAATTATATTTGACTAAATTCTTGAATCAAATATTTGAAGATTATTATATTTAATTATTTAAAAAAAATTATTCTATAACTAAGTTTTGATGATTATGATAAATAAATCTGAATATTAATATATAATATTAATAATTAAATAGAATAATTTAATTATCTATAAGAATTTTTTATAATTATATATCATAATTTTCCAATAATATATTTATAGAATAGATAATATCAATATTTTTAGTATTTTATTTATTTCTTCCAAAATAATATCTAATTCTTAATATTAATTGCAAACTTTTAATCAGAAAATTATATTGTTACTTTTTATAATATTTTATATAATTGAATTAAGTTATATTAATTATGTTTTATCTGTGATTTCTATAAAATAATATATTAAATAATATCATTCTATTTATACTGATAAAAAATATCTATATATAGTTCTTTTAAGTAATAAGTTATTTGTTCTGATAGCTATTTTGTAATTAATTATGGCTTGCAAATATCTAAATATCTATAGAAAATAATTGATATAATGATTAATAATATATAAATATATTCTTTAAGAAAAACTTAATATTACTTATTCAAATTTTATTTGATAATGTAAATCAGTTTAATACTTTATTCAAGCAAAATATTCTTTTACTAATAGACTATAATAACTTTTATATATAATCATATCAGTTTTATAATAATTACTTGATGATAAATATTACAAATTGAATTCTAAGTCTTGTAATAATCACTATATTTCTTAAAATAAGCAAGTTAATTCTTTATTTTATATTTTTAATATATTGCAAATTGTTTGAGATCAATATTTTTTTTAGAAAATAAAAATTTATTATATAAAATTATAATAATAAATTTAATATATGAATTTACTAATTTAATTCAACAAATATTCAAAATATATTTATTTCTTTATGTAATTATTCAGAAATAAGAATTAACTATAGATATCTCTCTTTTATTTTACTTGTATAATAGTATGAAACTTCATTATATATTATAGTTATCTATTTTCATATTCTATTTTCAACTTCTAATATTTTTTTTATATGATGAAAAACTTTTTTAATATTTGCAATTAAATTGAAATTGAGATTGAGAGGATCAGATATAAAGATTTCTGGATTATTAACTTTCTGATTGGTAAATGATCTCTAAGTAATATTAATTCTAAATAAAGTAGGAAGTTTAGTTTTCTCATTAATACTATAAGATTTATAGATAGTTAATAGATCTGATTTGTTTTTTTTGAACTCTAAAATATATATTTTTGGTAATTCTACTAATATAAGTAAATATACTTTACAATTTGAATAAACTTACTTTTAATTTTCAATATTTTATTTTTTACAAATAAAATATTATTTATTATAATGATCATTTGATTCTATATTAGTAATAAGAAAGTTAATTTTATTAGTTGTGGATAACTTTTTCTTATTTAATAAATTAAGAATTTCAGCAAGATAATTATATAATTCTTTATCTATAGTATCTTGCATTTTTGATATAATATCAAAAAGAGTTTTGTATTATGATCTTTATGATCTATTAAGAAAATTAAAAGATCAAGAAGTATCAGAATATTGAATATTATTTTGCATACTTATATTAAAAATAACTAAGCTAATAATAATATGAAAAATCACTATATTATATTTGTGATCAAAATAATTTTTTGATCTTTCTGTTCATTATTAAAGATTAGAAATAAAAGATTTTTTAATAGCAGCTCCTTTATATTTAATAATTCAGTCAACTAATTTTAAAAATAGATATAACTTTCTGAATTTATTATATAATTATTAATATTAATTATTATTTTGAACTGTGTTATTGAATTCTTGATAGTTGATACTATCAGATTAATTTTTGATATATATTTTCTATATCAAAATCTATATATTAAGTTTATAATCATAATTCTTTTATAAAGTTACTTATTATTTGGAAAATCTATAATAAGATTATTGTGAACTAGTATTTTAATAAACTTTACAATAACTTAATTTCATTTACTTACTCATATTTGTGATGTATATTATAATAAGCTTTCTAAAAAAAATTGATTATTATCATTAATCAAGATATTAATTTTTTTATATAAAGACTTTTATTCATATTATATAATATCAATAATAATCTATATATATTTGTCTTGAGTATAATATTATAAATTTTATTATTCAAGAAGATTCTTATTTATATTTTGTTATTCTTCATACAAATTACAAATAATAATTATTTTATTATATATTTTTTACAATCACTCTTTTAATTTTTTTATTTTATTTTTTTAATTCTCTAGTTTATTAATGAGATCCACTACTAATTAGGATTTTTATTAACTTTTTTATTAACTATATTCTAATAGTCTTTTAATAGTATCAAATTCTGTGAGTGTATTAGAGTTATCTATAGGAATGTATATATTATTTTTATTAGCATTAAATTAGAATCTTTTATTTTCTTGTCTAGAAACTGTTAAATATTAAAAAAGTTTATTAATAATAATAATCTAATTATAATATTTCTTACACAATAAATAAGAATCTAAAGAAGAATAAAGATCAGAAAGTTTAGAAAAATAATCATAATATAATATAAGCTATTTGGCCACATTCTGAGTATTAGTATATTATTATCTCTGTAATATCTTCATATAATTTTTATTATATTTCTTAATTAGATCTGCAAAAAGATATAAAAGATTTCTTGTACTTATTTTCTATTTAACAGATACTATTTAATATTAAAATATAGTAAGATTTTTTAATAAAACAAATCTATATTATTTATTTAATATAATTATATAAAAAAGTTATTATATTAATAATAAAATATATATTTAAATTTCATATATAAAAATAATATGAGTAAATATATATTTATATAAATATAAATTAGTATTTATATTTAAAATTCTTAATAATTTATATAATAATATAAGAAATTATTAATTTTAAATTTCTAAAATAGAATATTATTTTAATAATATTTTTTACTTTAAAATATTTTAATATTTTTTAATAATAAATTGATATTAAAATTTAATTTTATATTATTAAAAAAATAAATAAAATAATAAATAAATAAATAATAATTAATATAATTTTAAAATTTTATCTTTATAAAATAATTACTTTTATTTATATATTTTTAAATTTATAATTTTATTAATAATTATTATTAAATAAGAAATAACTAAATTATATATTATTAAAAATATTAAAATAATATTATAATATTAAAAAAAGATTAAAATAATATTAAAATAAAATTAAAAAAGAGTAAAATAATATTAAATAATATAAAAAATCAAAATAATATAAAAAATATTAAGAAAATAATTTATAAAATATAATATAAAAAATAGAAAATTATTAAATTCTAATATTAAATTATTAAAATTTAATATTAATAATAATTAAATATATCTTGAAATATTAAATATAATTTTAAATATATTTAATTAATTATTAAGTAATAATAATTTAAATTTTATTAATTTATTAATTTTAATAATTGAAACTAAATTATATATTATATTATTAAGTAACAAATTTAATATATAGTCAGATATCTTTATAATTATATCTTTTTATAATTATAAGTAACTCTTATTATAGTAAAGTTATCAGATTGAGAAAAAATCTTTATTAGAACTTATAATAAAAGAATGCTATATATATTAAGTTAAAATTTAATAATACTATAATTTAAAATTCTTTATTATATTAAAAGTCATTATAATAAAAGTAACTTATATCTTTTTTATATTCATTTTTTTTGAGTTTTACAGTTATTAATTAAAAAAAATTCTTTTCAAATATAATGATCTAATTGTGTTTGAAAAAAAGCAAAATATTTTAATTAATTTAACCAAATTTTATTAACTTTTGATGACAAACATTATCCGAAACATGATCTAAAATTAGTAACATTTCATAATCTTGGCCAACTTTAACAAAGTTATAATTAAACCAAATCAAGTGACTTAAATTAGCCAGCATTAAGCCACAATTCAGGCGTAATTCAAATAATTATAAAACCTTTTCGAAAATTACTTTGCAAACTCAGAAATTTGGAGTTATTGCGATTTATTTTTTTATTTTTGAAAAATCTTTTGATATGCGACACCAGAAACGATATCGGATATCATATTCACACGATCTTTGATCATGTGATTCGAAATTCGATAGCCCTTCACTAATAACCACACCTACCAATATAATTAAAATCACCAAATTTATTATTTCCAAAATTTTTGTTAAGTTATCGAAAATACCAAAAAAAACAAGATTTTTTAATGCTAGGTGGAAGACAAATGCATTTTTTCAAAATAAAAATTCAAACATTTTTTTTAGAAATGTAAAGATGAAAAAATGAGGAATGACTATGAAGATGATGCGTTTATGAATGTATGTAATATAGTGTATGCATGCATGTATACAAACGGAAAGTTGTAAGAGGGATGATATTTTGGAAATAGAATAAGATATTTTTAGGCGTGTGTGCACGTAAAGTGTATAAACAAAACAAAAAATCTGTACAAATGAAAAATTTTAAAAATAAAATTTACACAACAATAATTAGAATAACGTTGTGATCGTCCGTATCAAGAACAACAATCGTTTTTTTTAATTATTCATCTTCTTTTTGCGACTGCAAATATGCCTCCATTTCTCGTGCGTATCGTGCTTTATCAGCCGCAGCTTTCTGTTCCCACGGTGCTTTTTCTTCTGCAGATAATTTTCGCCATTCGGCCGCAATAATCTTACTAATCGGACCAACAGTACTGCCTGGGTGTTGTTCAGTGATCGATGGGCGCATATCAGACGCATAAAACAAAAAACCAGACATGGGATGTTTTGGCGCAGTGGGATGTCGAGTCCGTTTTTTCTTGCGACCACGAGGGTCCTTGTGATTTGCTGACGAAGCATTTCCGGAAGCACCTACATGATGATTATGATGATCTTTACGTGAGGAAGAAGGGTGGCGTGAGTCTTCGTCGTCAGAGCCAGAAGAATCGTAGGGGCGTTTCTTCGAATAACTGTGATGACCAGCGGCGGCAAGTTCTGCTTTTGAGCGACGTGTATATACAAACTCTGGGTGGGAGTTGTGAAAATCTTCTTTTAAGTCTCTGGCACGAGATAAATATTTCTCCCGTTCCTCCTATAATAATGATGAAATTATTAGTATTTATGAGAGATAAATTCAACAGAGTTAATAAAAATAAGCAATGATAAATACCTCATTCATGCTTCTCCAACTATCCCCGATAGTTTTAGAAATTTCTGCGACAGTCATATTAGGGTTCGATTCCAAGACTTTTGGACGCATTTCTTTATTATAAATCAGGAAAGCATTCATTGGTCGTTTCAGCTTTCGATCTCTTCGCATTGAAGATCCCGGTGATGAGGATGAAGCAGCGAGAGATAACGGTGTGTTTCGACTTTGGGGTGGATGAGTTTGCGTTCCTTGTGTTCTCGTGTTTGCAGGTGGAACTCGTTGTGGCGGCGTTGAACTTACGGGATGATACATGGGAGCAGAAGCGGTGGTGGTATATGCATTTTGAAGTGGTGGGGTTTGTGTGTTCATTCTTTGTTGTTGCTGTTGCTGTGGAGGCGGTTGCTGTTGTTGAGGTTGCGGTTGAGGCTGAGACTGAGATGATGGTAATTGTTGCTGTAATTGTTGTGGTTGCTGTGGCTGTTGTTGGATAATTCCATTCATAGGCTAAATTGGAATTAGAATTATTTTATTAGATCATTGAAACATTACATAATTAAATTATTCGATGTAAGATACATTACCAGCACAATATTACTTGTTGGAGTTGGGACAACGATTTGAGCAGACATTTGAGGATTTGGCAGTTGCGCAACAGGAGTAACTGGACTAGATTTTGATGTTGAAGACGTGGAACCTCGCTTCTTCCCGATGTTTGCACCACCACTTGGAGTACGACGTGAATAAACATACTCTGGATTTATGCTCTTAAACTCTTCTTTGAGTTTATGCGCCTTCTCATTATATCTTTCTTTCTCAGCCTATTAGCAAAAATCAATGAATGATTAAATACCATTGTTATAAAAAAAAAAAAGAGAATGATCACTGTTTATATTTACCGGATCCATATTCCTCCATTCCTCGCCCAATTTTTTGCTTACTGACGCTGTTTGCAGATTTGGATCCTGTTTCTGGAGCTGCGGTCTGCGTTCACCAGAGTATATTAAGAACGCGTTCGGTGGTCGTTTGACTTTTTTGTCTTTGACCACTGAAGTGGCTAAACTGGTTGATTGGGACGTAGGAGATTTAGTTGGATCAACCGAATTGGATGATGACGATTGTTGCTATTAATGAATAATAAAAAACCAGTTATTTACTTATTTATTGACGATGAAATAAAATATTAAAAATACAAAAAATACATACAACATTATTAATAAGTTGTTGCTGTGATTGCTGTTGTTGAGATTGTTGTGGTGTGTGAAATCCTTGCTGCTGCTGCTGTTGCTGCTGTTGTTGTTGTTGCTGTTGTTGCTGTTGTTGATGCTGCTGTTGCTGCTGCTGTTGTTGTTGCTGTTGCTGTTGCTGCTGCTGCTGCTGCTGTTGCTGTTGTTGTTGTTGTTGTTGTTGTTGTTGTTGTTGTTGTTGTTGCTGCTGCTGCTGCTGTTGTTGTTGCTGAGATGGAACACCACCGCCAGGCAACACAACTTGACGCTTCTGTGGAACTTGATGTTGATTTGGGATATGATGTTGATGTGATTGTGATGAGGAAGTCTGATGTTGATTGTGCTGTTGATGCGGGGAATGAGTCACGTGTTGTTGATGATGTGTCTGTGCATTTTGTTTTTGTTGATGTAATTGTTGTTGTAATTGTTGATGTTGCGAATGCTGCTGCTGTTGATGTGAATGCTGCGAATTATGTTGCTGAGCTATTTGCTGTTGCTGTTGTTGCAACTGCTGATGTGGCTGCGCAACCGGATGAATGACTTGTGGTGTAGAAGTTTGTGCTTGTATCCCTGATTTTTGAGTAACCGGTGATGATTTAGCACTTCTCGGTGAAGATTTTGCATTTGCAGCGGCATTAGCATTATTACTACTAATGTTATTACCGGTATTAGTGTTGTTATTGTTATTAGTATTAACGTAGCCTCCTCGATGCTGTTGTGCTGGCGAAGCCTGAATATGAGAGGCGGATATTTGCGGGGAAGTGTAATTCTGGAATGAACTACGTGTTTGTTGCTGCGAAGCATGTTGTTGATGTGATGAGGTTTGAGCCTGGGATAATTGTTGTTGTGGTGTGGCTTGCTGTTGCAATTGTTGCGCGGAAGCCGTAGTGGCTTGAGATGGATAATTTGCAGTAGTCGCTTGAGATGCATAATTCGCTAATCCCACATTCGATGACATGAAACTATCGTGTGACTGTTGTTGCTGTTGTTGATATGATGACATACGCTGCTGTTGTTGAGCAGTTTGTTGTTGTTGTGCGGTATGATATGATTGCGAAGATGATTGTTGCTGAGCATGAGACGAACTCGTCATGTAATTATTCAATGATCCAGTGTGAGAGATATTGTTTCGTGCTGAGATACTTGAATTGTATGTATTGTTTGTGTCGTTTGGAGTTCTTTTTGGACTAATAACATTATTTACCGACGTCGCGGGTAGATCCCCCACATTCCCCATTGTACTTGGTGATGACGTAGGCGTGGTATAATTACGTCGGACATTGGCATGACGTTGCATGGTGACTTGTGACGTGGTTGTCTGCTGATTATTTGCTTGGGGTGTGGTGGTGGTAGATGATGAGTTCGATGATGATGCTGTGGATGGCTGTTGTTGCGTTTGCTGCGGTTGTTGTGAAAAACGTGACATATTCATGTAGGTTGGTTGTCCGGTTATTGAATTTTGTGTGGTCGCTGTTGCGTTGGTTGTTAATGGTGATGAAACATCAGATATTGTGCTTTCCATTAAATCATCATTGCTAATTCCTGTAGTCTTTTAATTTTTGATCAAGTTAATTGATTAGCAATTACCACATATAAATCAGAAAAGATCAATGAAAAGATGATTACCGAATCATCAACACCGACGACACTATAAGGGCTAAGTGTATTATTATCATTGTTCGATCTATTCGAGAATCCCAACGGATTTAAAAGGCCCACATTTGGCATGATTCCCGCCGTCATTCCAAAATTATTCATACTTGAGCTGCTCGGGTCCATCCATTGTGTCGCGGGCTGTTGACGTATTATATTATTGAGGGAAGATGAATTCGGGGTAGGTAACGAAATCATGTTATTACTATGTTGTGCAACCGGTGCTTGAGTAGTTGTAGAACTTGATCCACCAGTTGTATGAAATTGTTGTAAACTTAAAGCGGGTGATGAATGTGAAGCTATGTAAATTTTTTTTTAGAAAAAAAAAAAGGTTAGAATTGTGTGTGGTCATGCGAATCAGCAGAGTTCATCGTTGATACTTACTAATTGAAGATTGATGAGTGTTATATGGTATATGTGCACTTTGTAACTGAGACGAGGCTAATCGCTGCTGTTGTTGTTGTTGAGTTTGTCTCTGTTGGTAATTGGTCGAGGCACTAGCATTAAACAGTCCACTGTGGGCAGTCTGCGTGAATCCACTCGTGTTGCTACCACTGGTGCCTATCCCAGTTCCACTATACAAATTACTAGACGTGGGCGAGGCTGACGTAGTGCTACTTATGTCATGCCATTTGAAATTAGAGATAGGTGACTGTTGCTGCGATTGTTGCTGAGTCTGTTGCTGATGCGAGTTAGCAGTAGCTGCAGCGGTAGTTGCCGTAGCATAATTAGGTCTTGAAGTATAATTACTGTATAATTGATTAGCACCGTATGGGGTGGCATTGTTTAAAGTTGCAGGCAGTAATGTGGTTGCCGGTTGTGATTGTTGTGGTGTTCCAGCTGTTGGCTGGTAGGATTGTGAAAAACCGTACCGTGGATTGGATGTTTGATGTGTTGATGGGTATCGTTGGTTGTATGCCATGATTCCTTTTTTTTGTTGGTTATTTAAACGCTGAGGTCAGTTTTTTGGTTAACTTTACGATGTGGGAAATTTTTTTTTCGACTAGCACATGGATGTAGCACAAGACCAAGATAGAATAATGGGTGAGGATAACGAAACGAAAAAATGCTCGGTCTGATTCTACTGCGGTATCTCGTCTAGCTAGATTTTTTATTTTTGGAGAAACGTAAACAGTGGCGAGTGTCTGTGTGTAAAGTAGTATAGTGTAGTGGTAATGTATACTGTTGTTAGTACTTATTGTTGTTGATGATTATTATTGTACGTTTAAGTAGTATTAATAATAATAATAATAATAAGTGATAAGAATACAAATAATAATTAAAATAAAATAAAAATAAAAATATGAAAGAAAAAATATTAATTCCGTATTTGAGGAGTAGTTAGTTAGTTAGTTAAATAGTTAAAATAAAGAAAAAAAAATAATACTCAATGAGTGGATAAAGTACATTTAATAGTAGAAAAAAAATGTACGTACTTTGTTTTGTTGTTATTGTGTGAGCAATATTTTAATAATAGATATTGGAGTAAGTTGAACTACTAAATAAATAAAAGAACAAACGAAAAAGAAAATGAGATGAAATACAACACACAACACACAAAAACAAAAATAAAAAATGGGAGGCACTTTTTTTTAAATAATAATAATAATAATAATAGTTGGAATAATATATAGTAATGGTTAGTGTGTGTGTGTGTACATGTGTATACGTTTATGTGAATAAAATATGTTATGCGCAGAAAATTAAATGATAATGAATGATAATTAATAATAGGAGGAATGAAAGATTGTCACACATAACTGAAACACTCCCAACCAAAAATAAGCTAGTCTGATTCGAATAATAATAATATATGATGGTGATTATTATGGATGATTATTATGATAATGATTATGATGACTAAAAAAGTTATCTGATGTAGATACCGCTTCGTTTCTTTACTTTTTTATTATTGATTTTTTCTCGTTTGGTGATAAGGAATACTCGTTTGTTGATGAAATTTTTTTAAAAAAAATAATAAAAAAATTCATGAAAATAAAAAATATTGACAACGACAATGACGATTTGATGATCATCAAATAAACTTTTGGCTCACAAAAAAACCGTAGAAAAAGTGATAAATAATAACCACCCAAGAGAATAAAGCAAAAAAAAAAAATAAAGTAGAATATAGACTTACTTTTAATTGTCGCTATTGTTGTTTTAATATTAGACGATGTGTCTAATTAAAAATAATGGAAGAATGCGCGAAAATAATAATTTTAATTATCGATGATGATGATGAATGAATGATGACTGAAGATTATGCTTGAAAAAAGAAAAAAGAGTATTATAAATTATTTTAATATCTATTACTTTATTTTATTAATTTAGTATTATTAATATTGTTTATTAATTATATTCATTATCGAAAATTATATTCTTTTTATTAACAGAGAGTACCGCGTATAAAAGTACGTAAAGAGTAGAGTGTAAAAAATATTAGTTAATTAAAAAAAAATAAAAAAAATAAAATAATAATAAATGTGTGTAGTTGTGTGTTGTGCTGTTGGTGTGGTGGTATTTTATATGTAAGAAAAGGATTGTAATAAAAGCCCAAAAAAAAAGAATATACACATTTTTTAATGTGATGTAACGTAACGTAATGCACATCATCATCATTATCAGCCTACAACACAAAGTTTATTGGGGAAAGAAGGGGAAAGGAATTCGGTTTACCGATGTTGGATGTTGCAGTAATATAATAATAGTGGTGGTGATAATAACTAATTGCTATTTTATCCATTATTACATTATTATTTATTTATTATTATAAATTTTTCATCCCCCTTATTGGCACCACACGCACAAAGCCCTCTTTTGGCGCATAACTTTATCTTTATTCAGGAGTAAATTGTATGTCTGAGATGTTGCACAAATTAAATTTAAATAACTGATCAAGTTACATAACAAGTTATTTATGATACGATATGTGATAATCACAGGTTACAAGAATAATAACAATAATAAATAATAGTATTGTTTGTTGTGTGATATTTAAAGATCAGAAACTAGGGTGTGGGAATAAATTGATCCATTCATCCATTCATTCATTCAACGCGCGCGCAGAGATTACTGGTACTACGCAGGAGATGTGCGCACGCGATTTCTCTTTAAAACGCCATTTTTATAAATATGGAGTTTTGGAAACCTACTGATATGAAATTGGCCCATTTGCCAATGTTATAATTTTGATTGGGTCTTTTTACGGTCATTCTCTTTGGATTTTGTTCTCCGCAAAAAAGCGAATTTTTCCACGTGGCCACTTCACTGGTATGCACAGTGTCGTAATCACCTTTCAAACTTTATCGTTATATTATGATTAATATATCGTATAGCAATAAATAAAATTGAATTCATGATACCACTTTTTTGATGGTGGTTCTTTTCCCGAACCAGGTATAACTATGAGCTGACTTTCAAAATATCAAAAAAAAATCGATGCCATATTAAAAAAAATTCAATCAGATCCATCTCGTTTAATGGCTCAGAGAAAAGAAAAAATGAATTTTCTCGAGTTTGAATGTTTGCGAACTTTTATCCAATTTATAGAAATTTGTGGCCTCTCCGAGTCTATATCACCGTCTTCCCGATAATACTACCCCCAAAAAAAATGTATGTATGCATGCACACGTACACAAAATCCTAAAAGTAGTTGGCGGTAACTAAAGGGAAAAAGTGACATCCGACAATTCTTGTTTTCCTCGTTTAATCCATCCCTTATTTTTTTTTATTTTAGTCATACGTAAAGGGAAATTATGTGATACATTTATCTTGTTATTGTATAGATAATATGTGTGTGTGTCTGTGTGTTATGTTTGAAACTTGTACATTTACATGAATAAATGGTAAAAAATCATGCACTGGAGTTTTGAGATAACTTACTATTAAACATAATTTATTTTATACATTTTTAAATAGGATATCGGTATTTTTTTTTACGCAATACCGAAATGACATATCTATCATATAAAGATAGAAATAAAATTAGAACTTATATTAAATTGGGTTTTTTTGTACTGAAATCGTCAATTTTTGTTTATTTGTTTTTTTGAGCGATGCAGTATTGTTTAATGGAAACAGACGAAGTTTGTAAGAAAAGAAATGCATTAATTTGCGGGAGTCAATTCTCTAAATTCGTGTATTAAAATCATATATTGGCTTACCAAAGTACTTCAATACCGCCTTAGTTTTGAGCATAATAAATGTTACAAACAAAAAATTACACATCAAAAATACGGATGACTGTTAATTCGTTCTTTATTCATGCAGAAATTTTACACAAAACCTAAGTGAATGGATAAATTTGTAAGTGAATAAAAATGCATATTCGTAATTGAAGCAATAATAGATTTATTTGTCTATGTGAGGACTTTGCCAAGCCATAATATTTCTAAGGTAATTGAGAAAGAACCTGTATTCGAAGTCAGGTGGAGAGAGCATCCATAGTGGGGTTATGCAGGGACCTTAAAGATAGATAATGTTCAATAAAAACAAAACAACTGTCATCATCACATGCTGTGGCATTTATACTCGAAAAGTTATTCGACTTGAACCTTATTGGTTATACGGAACAAACGTGCGAGACAAGAATAACTATACACTCGGAAAAAATTATTACGAGATTAATTCTTTGGTGTAACAAGCAAATTCGAACGTTATACTTTTTCGGTAAGAACATCTTCGATAGAATTTAATAAATTTTCCTTTTTAATGAAAATCTATGAATTTTTTCCAAGTTTCAAACAATGTAATTTTTTGCCTTAAAGTTCTAGATTTTAGCAATGATTTAGCTGAAACATACAGGATTATGTATTTCGTATATATATACAGCACTGATGGCAGAGAGAAATTTGTAGTTGCAATTGGATTTAAACAATTAAATAACTAATGGCCCAGACTAATCAACCAAATCAACATCAACCACCGCCACCACCACCACCGCAGTTACCACCACCACCACCACCCCCAACAGCACATATAAGCATGTCACGAAGCTTTATAAATGGCACCAATGATATTTTTAATAATCAATTGGATAATACACAAAATCAAAATAACGCTTCAATTATACTATTTGAATCCTATCTTATATAAACTTATAACCCCGATCAATTCTAAATCACGAAATATCCTACCACAACCGTCGCACAAAATGCCATTTTTAGTAAATTACACATAAATCAAAACGACATTTCACACCTCTGTTCTGGTCTGTTCGATTCGTTCTATTCGTATTTTTGTCTCATCGTCTTTTTCATCGCGAAACATTATATAACGTACATTTACAATACTTCGTGTCATATTACACAAATTGATATCTTCCGAATATTTCTTTTTCTTTTTTAATAGCATTAAATATTATCCTTCAATCATTTCATTGTCGCACTTTTATGTTTTTAGATTCATTATTTCTCTTTGATTATTTCTTAATTTTTTAAGCTTTATTTTTTTAATTAAACGGCCATAACGTTGCACAAATAAATGCAATCGAAGATTGTGTAATAACGTCATTTAATATGTGATAGTTTAGTTATTATCATTAATAAATATTATTATAAATATATAACAAGGGCTGCAGCTATTCTTGTTCTTCGTGCATGAAACTGCACTAATTTACATCGAATCTTTTATATGCTTAAGTTTCCTAAAATAATTATTATTGGGAATCGTTTTTCAAGGCCACAGAATTCAACTTACAAAAAAATAAGGATCGTGTGTCACGTAATGTTTCATGCTGCGGAAGAATAGTAATGGAATGAGTAAATAGTCGAAAAGAAAATCGGAAATAAGAAAAGAGGATTAAATTTATTTTGTAAATTCTTATTAATTTAGAGAAGGTGATTTAATCGTGGTTCGTTGATAGAATTTAATTTAAGTTTATTTTGTAACAAATTTTTTATTATATAATTTCTGCTATATTTATCGAAGAACGTTTTTGTTGCTAAAGCAACAAAACGCTAGCCTGTGCTTTTTTATCTTTTTATAAATAGTGTATATGCTATTAGAATTTTAGGATGCAGGAATACAAGTTTACATTTATAAATATTTGGCGTTATGACAATTAAAATGCACTGAATTCAAAATATCGATATATCGTTCCAATTTTTCAATTTTGCTGGCATAACAAGAATTAGTTTATACGTAAGCATTAATTAAAACATTCCATAAATACCATCTCCCATTTTGGAGTTCAAACTGTGCCAGTTAGCGCTTATTCCCGAAAGAATATGAATTTACGATTTTTCCAATTTGCTAAGCTAATAAATTTTGCATTTGATGTTTTGCTAAAGTTAATAAAATAATCATTCAAAATGCAAACAAGATATATTTTTATAAATATCGAGTTTTAAAGATTGTTTCTAATAATCATAATCTATTATAAGAACGAATGAAAAGGGAAATTAACATTAGTTCTATAAATAAAATTTATTTAAATTTTTAACCAATGTTGTTTTCGCATAGGGATGATAACGATTCAACTCAACCAAACTCAAAGTCGATCACATGAATTATCATAAATAATATCATTAATTAAATATGAAATCTTACTTTACTATTATGTTAATATGCATAAATTAAATTAAATATTCAATCATATGATCAATTCAAAAGCCCTAGTTTCGCATTCGGGATCCGGATAAACTTAAGACTCAGCCGAGATTACTAATTCTACAATACTCGTCAATCCCGATTTTGTGAAAGATTGAAAGAATTTGACTCACTTTTATTCGACTATCAACTCGTGTTCTCACCAAAAAATTCCTTAAAAGATAGTGTGAATCGCTATAACTCAAGCTCCCTCCAATGTTAAACTTTTGATTAAATGGATATTTTAAAAATTATTCTATTCAAAATATCATAGTTATAATTTGCATAGAATAAAAGTCTAACAATATTTAAATTGAAGGGAGAGTTATATCTTTCCAAGTATCAACATATTATCATCAAAATGAAATCAACGAATAATAATTGCCACAGAACAAACGCAACTACAACCATAATCGATCCATTGAATATGATTCAATTCATTATTAAAACTGGTCCAAACGTCAAAAATGTTTGTCATCAAATTGCTGAATTCGGTAAAATTTTGAGATATCTGAATTTTTTCTGAGTTCAGTAAGGTTAGGATGAATTATATATAGTATTATATTTAATCTAGATTATCAATCAATTCTTTCGTTATATCTTTAATTCTCGTTCACATTTTCGATTTTATATAATTTGATTAATGTGTATGGCTTTAATTATGAGAAACTCACTTCAATTATTCTGAGCCTTTGAATTTATTAAACGGGAATGTGCTTTACGCAAATTATTATTTTATCCTTTTTAATTTCTCCCTTCAAATTTTTTTATGGTTTCTTATAAATCGTCATCAGACTCGTTCTTCGACCGAAATTTTAATCGAAATATGTTTTATAAATTTATTCTTATATTAATATACTTATTCTACTCATATAATAACAACAATATTACAAAAACAATTGGATATGCATTATCATAATGTAAAGTATAAAGAGAGAGGATGATTTTGCTAGACACGAACTGGGAGACAATAGCATTTACATGAATATAGTTTCTTCCCAAATATAGTTATTTATGTAATAAAACTTTAGCGTTAGAATAGTGTAAACAATAATACATGTGTAAATCTCATTCCCTAAAATGTAAAATATAAATGATATTATACAATTTAATTAATGGTGCATAGAAAAATGTGTATACAATAAAAAATATAAATAATAAAATGAGCATACTTTCCGAGTTAAACATTTCTGTCAGAAAAACGATGAATCGACAACCAACACAACAAAAATCAACAGCCGGCCCCACCGATGGGACATTTAATCTTTGGAGCAAATATATTATAACGATAATAAATGGAAATATCTTTAATAATAACTCAACTACTATATCAAATGGCAATGACTATAATATTTTTTTTAATATACTGGATTCATATCGTTAATTCTTTTCTTTTCTCATTGCTGTTTTTATCATCACATTCGTAAATGTCGTTTAACCTAAAACTCTTTTTCCAAATACCTGGAACCAATTTTCTATTGATTGATATCTCTATCTTCAAGCGATAAAATTAATTCACATCAAAACTTTTGGCTTTTCTTAAAATTTAACAAGATGCTACACCTCTCTTCGTGAACTTCAGTCGTAAGGCTCCCCAAATTATACATGTATTTGATTAGCCTGCCCTGTGTGATAAATATGGTGTTTACAGAGAAATGGGACAACATAATGCCGGTTTATCGAGTTTGACTATGTAATCAGTTTCTTATGATGTTATAAAATTCAAATATACAACAAAACGTTTATTTTGTTTGTGTTTTCATATATATTATATTATTTGTATATTAAAAATGAATGTTTACTATGTTGTGTTTACATACACATTTAAAAATATTTATTTATATTTGATTATATAATTTAAATATAAATATAATATGCATGTATGTTCGGCAATAATTTATACAGTTATACTAATTCTTTTTTGTATCCGAATGTTTTTATGCAATTGCATAAAAAAGATTCACAGCGTGGGAAATCCGAGATACTTTACAAAAAGAACGACCTACCGCTCTTATGCAAGGTTCTGTATAATCATACTAACGTAAATTTATAATTAACGCATAAAAACCTTTTCCAAATCCACATTGGCAGTAAAGATAATTTTTAGAATTATTGAATATAATTAATATTTGAATTATTGTGATTAAAAAACTATAAATGTACGTATATTGGAAATAATAAAATGATTATAACGAAGTAAAGATTAACTTTAGCTTTAATCTAAATAATTTTTCTTTTGTAATACTGTGATTCGTCGATAAACCAACCTTGAAGTCTCTTACTTTTACTGCTTGGGAAGAACAGTGGTGTCTTTTGTATAGGGAGTCATATTATTTTAATACTTGTTTGAGCTTTTGCTATGTATTTAAATAAGAAAAAATAATTAAAAAAGTGCTTATAAGGAATATTAGCAATTTTAATTTGTTGCATAAATCACACCTAATGACAAGTTCGTTTCTGATAATCTTTATCGTTAACGTTAATAAGAATCCGTAAATTTATGACTTAGTAGATATCGTATAATTTATTATATATTCTTTTTGTTTTTCATACAAGACTTATTGATTAAGATTTATGAAATTTATATATTTATATTATAAAAAACAATGTGCTTATATAATATCAAACCAATGCTTTACAGTAATGAGAGTCTTATTCAAATTGAATAGCATTGAGTACTTGGAGATTGAAATGAATAATTTATTAAAATAATATTAGATAAGATAATATATATCAATATTCTAATATACAAAAAAATGAAAATTGTCTAAAAAATTATCTTATTATTTTTAGTAACTTAAGAATGTCAAAAAGAAATTTTGATTTATAATAAAAAGAAGAAATATATAAAAATATCAAGAATTAAATGCTCATATAAAGTCAATTATTCAAGAAAGTTAGTATTTGAACTATAATAAATATTAAAAATAATGAAATGCTTGAATTTTTACTAATTGTAATTAATAAACTTTAATATAAATTATTGGAAATATAAAAATAAAGTAAAATATAATAAGATTTGGAAAACTTTATATATATAAAACTTTTTAATTTTATTAATAAAAATTTTTATTTTTATATCAAAACAAAGATAATAAGCTATAGATTCACATCTATTTTTTGAAAAGAGTTATTTTAATGATAAATTTAAAATTTTTTATTAATTAAAATATAAATTTAATTAATAAAAAATTTTAAAATAACTTCTTTAAAAAAATCTTAAAAAAATATATTTAAAATTATAAATTTTTATCTTTATAATTGTTTTAATTTATAGTATAATTTTTTATTAATAAAATTAATAACTTTTATATATAAAGAAAGTTCTGAATTTACTATTTTTTTTTTTGCTTTTCAGATAATTTATTATAAAAATATATCTTTTTAATTTATATAAAAGTTTTGAATTTAATTAATAAAATTTTTTATTTTTAACTCAAATAAAATTATAATTTTTTTAATATATATTTTTTTTAAATTTTTTGAATAAAAATTCTAATAATATATAGATTAATTAAATTAGTTAAGTCTATAAATAATTAGAACTTTTATTAAAAAAAGTCAAAAATATAATATTAAAGTAGTTTTATTTTTAAATTAAAAAACTATTAATTAATAAAAATACTTTTATATAAAATAAAAATATATAATTTATCAATTATAATTTATAAAAAAATAATTATTTAACTAATAAAAAATATTTTAAATATATATATTTTAATATTTAAAAATAAAAAAATAATATAATTTAATAAAAAATCTCAGTAATATTTCTTATAAACTTGGATTAAAATTCAAAAAAAATTTAAAAATTAATTTTTTTAAAAAATTTTTCAAAAAAACTTTTTAAAAATAATTTTAATATATTATTTTTAAGTAAATTTATTTATTAGATTATAAAGAATTCTTAATAAAATTTTAATAAAAATTAATAAAATTTTTATTATATAATAAAGAAAAATATAACTAAAATTATCTTTTATATATTATTTTAAAAAACTTTTTATATATATAATTTTTATTAAATTTATTCAAAAACTTATATTATATTTTATATAATAATTTATATAATTTTAAAATTAAAAGATTAATTTTATTAATTATATAAAATAAAAATAAAAATTTTTTCTTTAAACTTTATAATTTAATTAAATTAAATTTATATTTTTTAATAAAATTATTTTAATTATAAAATTATTAAAAAAATTTTAAATTAAATTATAAATTATATTCTTATAATTATAATAATTTTTATAATTAAATTAATTTTATTTTTTAAAAGAATAATTCTAATTATAAAATTATTATAAAAATTATTTTTAATTAAAAATAAAATTTAAAAAAAATTTGTAATAATTTTATAATTATAATAATTTTTTTAAAAAATTAAAAAATATTATATATTATAATATAAATTTTTAGTAGAATATTAATTAGTTATTTATTATTAGTTACTTTATATCATAATATAATTAAATAATTAATTATTTATATTTTATTAAACATTAGCTTTAAAGAATATTATTTATAAATATTTTTAAATAATTTTATAAATATGATAATTATAACAAAATTATTATAGTAAAATTAATAATATTATCATAATAAAATTAATAGTATGATATTAGCTAAAATAATATTTAGATTATAATAAAAGTAATATAAGTATTATAATAAAAGTATTATCTTTAAAATATATAAAAAATAATGTATTTTAATTAATAAAAAGAATAATTAAATATTTTAGTAAAAAAATATTTTATTAATTTAGTTTAAGTTCTATAAGTTTAGTTCTTAATTTATATTTTAAATAAATTATAGTGAAAAAAAATTCTAAGAAATATTTTTAGTAAAATAGATCTTGATTAAAATCTATTATTTTGTCTTATTAATAAATTAATTATTATATTTATCTTTAAATTATACTTTAAAATTAGATTATATTTTAGTTAATTATATTAAAGAATATTATTATTATTTATTTTTAAAAATTATCTTTGATAACTTTTAGTAGAAAAATATATTTTTATTAATATACTATTAAGAATTATACTTATTTCTTAAATTAATACTTGTACTAAAAAAGATAATAACTTTTTAATATTCTCTTTATAAAAAATAATTTCAAAATAGTCATCTCATTTTAATTTAGATTAAGATAAAGAATTTCTGTGAATTAATTTGAAATTAGTAGAAAGTAAAAATAATTAAAAGAATAATTATATAATACAGAGAAATTTCTCTAAATGCATCTTTTCTGAAACTGATCATGAGAGTATATTTAGAGAGAGTGTATATTTAAAGAATTTAATGTAAAATTATATTATATTATATTATATAATTATATATCATATTATTTAAATCATATTTAAAAATATTAATCATTATTAATTATGCATTATTTTTATTATAGTAAAATTAATAAATAATCTTAATAAAATAATTATCTATATAAGACTATTATAATTAATTAATTTTTCTCTTTTTAATAAAGCTTTCTAATTTATCTAATAATTTTAATTATTTACTTGTATTCTCTTACTAAAGTAAAAATATTTTGATACTATCTAAATTCTTTAATTCTGTACTAGTCATAATTATTAGAATTTTAATACTATTGTAACAATTTTGATTGGGTTATCTTTCTTTAGATCTCTTTTAGCTTAGATCTTCATTTTGTGCTATCTGTATAACAGATTAGCTTTGTATTATAT
>CAJVPS010000498.1:0-23546 GCA_910591765.1 Ambispora leptoticha
TTTCTGGTTCGTTTATATTTGTTTAGAAAGCGGCGTACCGTTGTAGGGTCGCGTCCGAGTATTTTTGCGATTTGAGCAGCATTTGTGGTGTCCATGAACGCCAAAATCTTCCCCTTTTCAATTTCTTTAAGCTGTGTATAGGTGGACACCATTTTTTAACCTAACGAAATTATAGTGTTAACGAAGTGGCAAAAGATAAATAAAGTGATGTTTATTGTCAAAAAAAGGAGAAAATTTAACAAATGTATTTTTAAAAAATGGGTACACACGTAAATCGGGCGATACTTTCTGTGGAATACTGTACATGTTCGTAGTTTTTAAACCAAAAGCGCATACGTACTAGCGTAAATTGTTTTATGTGTAAGTTCGGAATATAAAATATATCTAGATACACAAATTTAAGTAAATCCTGGTCCCTTCACCATATAAAACTTGCACCATCACAGCCACCAACAGGCGTTAGAAGAGGAATTGGAATTGCGCTAGACGTAGCAAAGAGGTAAATTGTCGAGATCAAAAAGATCCTCAGCAAGTTTTTTGAAGGAAGACATAATAAAAAAATACTTGTTGCGTAAGCATGAGCAAAGATTTACATTATCGCGATAGTAGTCAACATTAACTAAATATGGGTATCACTGTTTTGCCAACAAACGTCACTTGCTATTATTTGATGTTACGATCAGGGACCTGGAATAATTCTGATATATAGATATCAGTATAAAATGAAACTTTGAAATAGATTTGAGTTATAAAGATTGTTGATAAATAATGAATTGTCGTAGATATCATTATCACAATGGCTGGCTTCGCCGTGGTGTTTGATGGCATCGAGGCTTAAATATCTGATATATCGGAGACTACGCTCATGTGATTTTACTTTATTATGACATTAAGTTTTTACTGTTTAAAAATGGCTTTTTTACCAATGTCCCAATCAGCTCATTCATTACCGTAAATTGCGTTCTATAGTCCCCCCCGTAAATAACCTAAAGAATTTAAACCTCAATTTAACCTCAAGGCTGGTAAATTATTAACTAAAAGCTTTTAAGAAATTACACTGTGAATTTAAGTTTATTTGTTTGTGAATCAATATTTTTGTTTATTAAAAAAGCCAGATTAAATTGAAGTTTAAATTTGTTGGATTTATTACAAGGAGAGGTACTTGAAAATAAAGAAACTGACACAGCAACTGTATTAAATAAAAAAGAAAATAAAAATAAATCAGCTTATGATTGGTCGAAAATAATTTTCTCTGATGAAACTAGTGTGGAAATTGGAAAGCAGTCACGACAGCCAAGAGTTTGGTAGCATCCTGGAGAAAAGTTTAACGTTAATTATAGCATCTACCTTTAAAGTGGACGAAAATCTTTAATGATTCGGGGATATTTCGCGGAAGGACCATTAATTTTTTGTGATGAATATAAAAAATGGCGAAAAATAACTGACTGGAAGTTACGCAATCTTTCAACATGACAATGCGTCGATACATACTGCGGAAACAATCAAAGGAAAATAAAATTGTGATTATTAATTGGCCAGCAAACTCCCCAGACCTGAATCCAATAGAGATCATTTGAAAGATTTTAAAGGACAATATTCAAAAAAATGAGAAGTTTCCGACGACTGTGGACGAACTTAAGATTGCACTGAAGATGGAGTGGGAAAAACTTGATGTGGCCATTTTAGAACGAGTTACTGTATCAATGCCACGAAGAATTAATGCAGGTATTGGGGGCCAATTAAATATTAATAAATTTTATTTTTATTTGGTGTAAAATTGACAAAAATCAAATAAATTGAAAAATGGATCTAAATTTTTATTTTTAATTTTGCATCAGTTGATACTTTCTGTGGGTACTGGACATATAAACCATTTATATGAATGTAATGGAAAAAAATAACGTTAAAAGATATTAGTACAAATAGTCTAGTCACGTCAACAGCCGCGCGAAGCGTTGAAATTTTGACATTGATCTTAGATTATTTTTTGTATTATTAATTAAATTTTTGTTGATTTGTGCAAAAAAAATAATAACTTTTTTAAAACCTTTTCTTCAATACTTATTTATGAAGTATTTTGATCACAGTCAAATTAGCAGAGATTCAGATGCTAGGGCAAAAAAAGCAAAAATATTTTAAATAAGGAATAAAGAATATATGTTTGCAAAATAAGTAATCGAGCGGATCAACAAAATGACAGACTCTCAAGGATGAAGGAATGAACTGTGCAAACCGCTGCACATGCAGCTAAGCTACACGGGTGTGGAAACAACGCGATCGTCAACTATACATATGCAACCATACATGCTGATCGTTGATATAACAAACTATACCCATAGTAAGCTAACCCACTGAAACAACATGATCATCAATTGCATATGAATAGCCTACACGCTGATCACTGAACACACTTCACCCAAGCACTGCTGTGTCAGGAATGTTAATTATACACTTCATTTTTTGATATATAAATACATAAACAAGATCTAACTTACAAAATTGTGGGATTCTTGGTCGCCAATTAAATGATCGGGATGATAAATCAGCATTACGATATAATTCAAGCCTGTACTATGATGATGTGGCACTATGATGTAATAATTAAATACTTTTGTACATCTTTCTGCAAACCAATCAAATCACAAGATATGAGTAATTCCATGTATGATTTTACCCAAGGTCGTATCTCAGAGCAGATGGCCCTGTAGCCAAACGTTGGATAAAAACATCGGGGTAAAGCAGTACGTGCTCAAGGTTGACTTGAATCTTATGATCATAATTGCAAGGTTTTGAAGTGGGTATTATTAATTATAATAATGGCTGTCAATTTTAGAAATCGAAAATTGGGTTGTGCATATTATAACATGGCTACTTCCACTTTATATATAATGGAAGATATGGAAGAAAATAACACTCCTTATGATTTACTTGATTTATGCAAGTACATGTATAAATTAATTTTACTCAATTCACATAGATGTTTAATTCTTTAAAATTTGAATCAAATCGCCTCACGTGCGGATAAAGACTTTATAGAAGCATTAAAAACCACCGGTATAACTATATTCTTTATTGTTTCATTTACGAATTCTATTTATCAATACTTTATGTATATATAAATACGAAAGATGAATCAAATTTCCTAGAATCTACCGTCGAGATTCGCCCAAACGTTGAATTCGTATGGGCATCAGCAAAAACGAAACTTTTATCGATAAAGTTTGGCGGGACTCACGGATTCAGTTCGGTACAAATCAACGCTACAAAAATAGACAAATATTTGAAGCTATCAAATATTATTGATATGAATAGTGTTGAGGCAGTATGTTTTAGTTTAATTCGCTATGTTTTATACTTTGTTTAATATCGATTTTGTGAACCGTTTCAGATCTGTTGCGCAGGTGTATTGCTTATCTATATTGCAAGAGTAAGATTCACAGATGAATTATTGCATTAGCAAGATCAAGACCTCAAAATACTGTCTATTGAACAATTCCCGTTGTAAGTTATGCACAGTGATACTTATAAACTGGTTTGTCTTTCTTTTAACTTTAAACTTTATAGGAAAACATTTCTGCATGTCAACGCTGATATTCTTTGATATTCTTATTATTTGATTTCTCACCAATTTATATTTGATCGATAATTAATGAAACTTGAAATATTCAGCTCACTCCAAATCTTCGAGGATGTGTCTCATCAAAATATGCATGCGTGATCTCGAGCAAAAGAAGGGTTGTCTATTTTCGGTAAACCACAACGTAAACCTATAAAAGCAACAATCCTAACAGGCTATCACAATGAGCCACAATAACTTTAACGATGATAACTCAGGAGTGCTCAATAGAACAAGAACACCGGTCGGCAAACAACTCTTTAAACAATGGTTTCTTCGACCAAGCCTTGACTTAAATATCCTGAAGAGAGATTTCGTAGCATGTCAAAAATATCCCAAAAATACCGAAGAGCATGAAAGGGAAGTTGAATATTGCAGAGTGGCAGTCATTGTTGCAGTGACTTTTAATTTATGTTTGAAATATGTGTGAATGGATCTAATTAATTTTGATTCGTAGTTCACTTATTGCTGTCTTAAAATTCGTAATCTTATTCGAGAATTGAATTCCTCGGAAAATATACAAATATTCAACCAAGTATCGAATTTCAATTTTTTATTGCCTTTTGCATTTTTTTGATTCAGAATATTATAATTAGATAAGAGAAACTTTCGTTGTTACCGAGTTGAAAGATCTTGGTTCAGTTATAAATGATGTGGTATGTTTTTGACATTGTAAAGTTGACAATTCCCGAATGAATTAGATTTCCTGTTACAACTTTTGTAGATTGATTTCGATGAAAGCGCAAATAAAATTGCGTTGTGGTTAAATTGCACGTCGATGAGGTATGTGCTTGTTTTTAGCCTTCATATATTAAACTATATAAATATCTACCTTGAATTAAATATTAAAAACTCGATGAAATGAAGAGAGCGTACAATGGATTGGATGATTTTTTTGGTAAATATTCTCTGAAGTCGCACGAGAAATTGCTACAACAATCCCAAGTGAATTCGCATCCACATTGAATGTCATTTACTTTCCTCAGCTCGGGTATTTGATTGCCGTTCCATTGAAACTTGAATGGAAAGAGGAAGAAGACTTCCGGATTGAAGGATTGTATTATCAGGTGGGAGTAATTTAATTAATGTACTGTACTCATCAATAAATACATATCTTAATCGAATTTTTATTTTTAGTTTAGCACAGCGACAACTGTATATTACAAGAATGATCGAATGCGTGATAATGAAATAAATAAATGAAAATTTAGATGAGAATTTGAATTCAAAAAATTTCAGAGCTTGATAAATATTTTGGATTAATAGTTGGTTTATATGATATTGTCAAATTTTAATATGTCTAACAATTAATTATAAAAGCTTTTCCATCCAGACCGCAAAATGAAATCATGCAACGAATTTAAGAACGAGCCAGTGAGAATACAGCGTCACTATTAGCGTCGACAGTAGTTTGCGCGGAACTTGATTGGTAAAGATAATCTATTTAGCATTAAATCAATAATTAAAACTATAATTAATCAAATAAAAAGCCTTCTTTCTTTGGCTGAGTCTGCTGGAAGATATCATTATTCAAGACCGCAGATGACGGAAGAAAATATACTGAAAATATAAAAGGAAGGTAATTTATCTAATAAGTATCCAATTAAGTTAGTTCAACCTTTGTATTAATTTATCAAATTAATCACTCAATTAAGAAATCCACTTCAAGAACTTTGCGTTGATGTATTTGTTGCGAATGACACGAATTTAACGGGCGGCAAAGGAACAATAAACCAGAAAACAAAGAGAATGAAGATTCAATTTTCCCAGCAAATCATGGATCTTTTACTTCAATGGTACCAAAAGGTGTTATGCTGCTAAGTGGCGTAAATTATTCAAGGAAAGGTGTTTATTTGAAACAAGTTGCTGTGATTGTGTTTATAGCACATATAGGAAGGTGAGAATATATTTTAAATCGAGAATTTGTGACTGTGGAATATTTTTATCTCGAATATTATTTTTGTGTTTTTTATAGCTTTGTTCCAGCAGAGTCCGCTGCTATCGGACTTATAGACAAGATATTTACACAAGTGCAAACGCGTGAAACTATCTCAAAGGTCGGTGTTTTCAGTTTTTGGCCTCAAAAAAATATTTTCTTTCTTGAATCATATTCAAAGAAATATATTTTTCGCTTAAATTCTAGATTCAAGGTGCATTCATGATCGATCTACAGCTGGTTTTAGTTCTATAGAACGATCATTGCTTATACATGTATTTGATGAATTTGGAAAAGGACTGGTATTTTATATTGTTGATTTCTCTCCTGTTGCATAATTGATTACAAAAAATAAATATAAAATTAAAAAAGATAGCGCCGGATTATTTTGTGGAGTGATCGAACATTTAATCAATCGAGGGCTAAAATGCCCCAAAGTGATTGCTGCAATACATTTTCATGGTAAATTAATATTATATTTCTGCCGGATATCCATAAATATAAGATTTTTAAATAACACTTTTGAATTAATTTGGCTAGAAATATTTGAGAACAATTTAATGCCTCCTGATCTGCCTATTTCTTTTGCGACAATGGAAATAATCAAAAATGAACAAGACGAAGAAATCACATTCCTGTATCGGTAATTATTTCGATTTGTTTCATCAAAATTTAGATGTTATCGTATTTTTATCAATGTATTTATAATTAAACAATTAGACTTGTTCCAGGAAGGAGTACAGCATATTGGGGTACTTATTGTGCTACCTTGGCTGAAGTTCCAGAGAACGTAGTTCAACGAACGGGTATCGGTGGGTTAAAGGTAATTATATAAAGGCAATTTGTACATAATTATATAAAGGCAATTTGTACACAATTATAAGCAATCATATAAATCAGAGCTTTAAAGCACGCTTTATTTTACGCAACTTGTTTTTATACATTGGATCAGGACAATTTATTGCATATTTTATAGGAGAAATTATATTAAAAAGAAAACGATGATAAATTGTGGAAAAATTATCGAAGAAATTATTAGAAAAAATTATATAACGATAAGGAGTCCCACGAAAGAAATATTGTACCAAATAAAAAATAAAAAAAATAAACCAATAACATTCCAAATGTTACCGTGTAACAATATCTATCACGCGTCACAAAAATAAAACATGCTTACCTTTCCCAAATTATAAATAAAAAACTGACTTATATTTCTTGCTAAAAAATATCGTATGGTAACCTTATTTTTTATAAATTACTGACTACACTACAGTACAATAGAACATCGACTTCTCAACAGTTTTGACAGGGCGTAGATTGATTTTCCGTTTACGTAATTATCTAAAATCAAAGATAGAAGAAAAGTCGACAGACATTTTAAACAAAGCAATATCAGGAAATTAAATATAGAAATCAGTAATGCGTTGAAAAAAGAATTCATAAAGACTTTGCCGGACCCTAACATCGCTGGGGAGAAAATGGCCAATATCTCTTCCTTTGCTATATCGAACAAACAATTGTGAGATATTTTGTGGAACCTGTTTTATGTAATCTTCTTGGTTTATATATCATTAATTGAATTTACTTTCTTTGTTCACTAATATTTTCAATATTTTTCAGAAACATTTGAATGCTGATCCATCAGTTAATCCGATGTGCAGCGAATTATTCCATTTACCAATTCGATAATTGAGATGAGAAATATCAACATCATCTCGGATAAGAAACCATCTTACGAACAACACAAAAAGAAAAAGAGAATAAAGGACGAAACGGTGATGCAAAACATATAAAGAGCTAGATGCAACTTTTTTAAGTGGAAAAAAGAGGAAAATCTTAAATCTATTCTAATCAAAAACATTGTCTTCATTTTTACTATATCATGTTTTTTCTTGTATGATTGTGCAATGACAGGATGGTATTTTCTCAGGGAAATGAAAGAACAATGGGTCAAAACACAGTTAGTATCTCGTGTTATTGAATCAAATAAGGCCTAGTGAAATTGAATAAATGCAGAAAAAATAGTTTCTAACTACAACAAAGCATTGATTTTTCCAAAAATAAAAACAAAAACTTGTGAAGCTGTAAAACAAAAAACAATAGTAAAAATTTGGACGTATAGCTTAAGGACTTCTCAACAATGTATACAAGCCAAGAGTAAAGATAACTTTGAAAAGCAATTGTTATCAATTTGAAATATACACCCTCCTACCAAAAGTATCCGACACTTTTGATGATCTGCATAAATTCGAGAATTGTATCGAACATTTAAAGTGATCTTTCTCAAAAATTGCATTTACGACCCTTAATAAAATTTATATTTTTGAAATCCTCTTGTTATGAACTTTTTATTTATAGCATCAATATGGAGTAGGATTTCCTTCACTGGCAATTACAGCAGTAACTCTTCTAGGCATGCTATTTACTAAATTTTCTAAAATGCTTTTATCAATCTTGGACCACTCATTCTCTAAAACTAAAGCCAGTTCTCTCTTATTTTTTGGCATGGGTTTGTGTTCATGCAATTTTCTTCCAAGATAATCCCATAAATGTTCAATTGGATTGAGATCTGGACTCTGAGTGGGCCATGGAAGAGAAGCTATTAAATTTTCCTCTTTCCAGACAAACACAAAGTTAGCTCTATGAACAGGAGCATTATCATCTTGGAAAATATATATTGTTTCATCATCTAAACCTTTGATAAAAGGAATTAGATAGTCTTTTAAAAGTTTTTTTATAGACCTGATCTGTAATTGTTTCTTTTAAAACTACCAACAGACCAAGTCAAGTTTTAACAAGACAACCCCACATTATTACCTCTTCACTATTACTCTTTACAATAGGCACTAGACATTTTATATCATATTTCTCATGAGATCTATGCCAAACCCATTGCTTACCATCATTTTCAAATAAAAGAAAGTGGGATTTATCACTCCAAATGACTGTATCCCATTGTTTATTCCAGTCACAACACCATTTTAAGTATTTTACTTTGTTGCTTTCAGAAATAAAGAGTTTTCTCTTTCCAATACATCCAACAAACTCATTGTTATAAAGTACATATCTAGTGGTACTAGTACTAACCTGAATAAGATCTAGGCTATTGAATTTCTTGATAATTTCCTCAAGCAACTCTTTCTCATTATCTTTAGTTATCTGTACAAGAGTTTATACTTCATGCTCAGTCAAAAGAGATGGTCTACCTGAATGAGAAAGAGATTCAGTGAGTCTCTCATTTTCAAATTTATTTATGACATCAATACAAGTAACTCTGAATATTCTAAGTATTTTTTAAATATCTATAGCACTACATTTACCTTTATGAAGTCCAACAATCATTCTACATTCAAAAATGATAAGTTCACGAGACTTAGATATTTTTTATAAAATATAATATGTAAAGTTAAAGTTTGACTCTATGATTTTAAAAGCTGCAGCTTTTGTCTACTTGTCAAACAACGTCGTTGTGTCGTCATCAATGTATATTTTTGAACTCATGCAAAGAAGTATTCTATAAATTTTTTGATTCTTTATGTTTGCTGGAACAGTATGCCTAAAGTCGGCAATGAAAGCATCAATATGTAATAATATATTTCCAGAGTGAAAGTCATTATCCACAAATGCCTTATGTAAATTATTATAATATAAATTTTATTCCCAAATCAATTTTCGTAAATGTACAATATCTACAATATAAATTTTATTCCGGGTTCCAAGTCTGTGATTTTTAAATTTTAAAAATACTTATTATGTTTAAAAATTTATAATTTGATAAATAAAAGCCGGGTGGGCGGGTCATATTATAGAACTTATGTTATGAGAACCAAAAAGTTTTGTATGGCCTAATCTTGAGTGAATTTTTTCATTTTTTTATTAATTTTACCAAAATATTTTATGTTAGTTTCTATAATACGAGATAAATAAATAGAAACGAAATAAATCGTAAAAGAATTCATAAGCCTTATCTTAATAGAAATGATAATTTTAAATATAAAAAAAGTTTGAAAGCTGTTACAATTGAAAACTGATATCCATTTCCTAAACTTTTGTTAACTTAAAATTCATTTTGATGATGCTTATTGGATTTTCTCCACCTATTCTATTCATCATCGGGATTCCCGATATCTAATTCATATTGAAGTGTTTGATATTCTGATGCATCTTCGTTTCCTTTTGGTCATGTATGCAAAAAAATGCTATATATATTTTGTAAATAAAATACATATGTTTTGAAATATGGTTTAAAGTAAATACACCTTTTTTAACATTCTTTTCATCTTGCTTCGAAATTGATATCTTTCCCCATTTATTTGGTTCATCCGACCCATTTTCAAAAGGACGCTTATTATTTCTATTATGAACTTTGAAATTTAGTTTTTAAAATATAGAGTTATCATCGTTAAAGAAATTAAAAAAACATTGAACAAAAATCCGAATTATTATATGACAAACTGATAAATTACCTTTATTTATTTCATGTTGACCTTATAAATGCATATTAGTTATTAGCACGATAGGGCTAGATTATACAAATTTTGAAAAATACCAACCTTCCTGATATACATTCGGTAAAATTTTACTCGTGTAAACGGCCAAAGGATGAGTCATATAACTTTCTTCGGAAGAATATTTAGATGCATTTGCAATTCTAAAAGCCTCAGCGGCATCCATTTGTTGTTTTTCGATTCTGTAGTTTTTTTAGATACCATTTTTCAACGATATCAAAAATCTCTTTGGAAGTTAGTCTTTGTGAGGGAACTTGATGCCAACAACGTTTAATCAATTCGCGGTAGAAGTCAAGTACTCCTTCAGGTAATTTTGGTCGCAATCCATCGCATATAGCTAAAGCTAAATCGCCATCGAAAGGACGTTTACCGAATGGAGGTTTACCGACACACCATTCCCACATAACCATTCCTAATGCATAAACATCTGATGCCATGCTGAAAGCCTCTCCTCGGAAAATCTCTGGTGCAACGAATGACATCACACCAAATATTTGGACTTTTTCCTTACCGAACACGCTTTTAGTGGTATTTTGTCTGATTGCAGCACCCAAATCACAAATTGTAGTCTCATATTATTTAATTGAAGAATATTACCAGGATGCAGGTCACCGTGTATAATATCTTGTGAATGAATAGGATCAGAACAAATATCATATAGCACTTGTATGCGATACTTCCATGTTAATTTGGTGATTGCTTTCATATACAATGGCGCAGATCACCAAGGCTGGCATAAGTGATAGCTACCAAATATTCTCCATTTGAAGGTTGCGTGTTATCCAACATACTTCATAATATCGAACCCTATATATAAATGAAAAATTAAAGGATAAGTTAATGTAAATAAAAAAGAAAGCAGAGGCTATCATTTCTTACGTTATTACTTCATCAGACAAATGATAAGAAATATAATAACTTGATATCTAATAAAAAAAAGTATAATTAAAACAAAAAATAATAAATTCAAAAAAATAAAATAGTCAATTTCCAACCTAAAATGCAAAACAAAATCGTTGATTTCTTACGTTCTAAATAAAAGATAGAGTAATGGATTAGTTAAATAAATTATTAAAATCAAAGGAAATTAAAATGAAAGATGCAAAATAAAATATCATTTATTTCTTATGAACTAAATAAAAGATAGAATAATGGATTATTAAATAAATTAGTAATATCAAAGAAAAATTAAAGATGCAAAATAAAATCGTTGATTTCTTACCATCTAAATAAAAGATAGAGTAATGGATTAGTTAAATAAATTATTAATATCAAATGAAAGATGCAAAATAAAATCGTTGATTTCTTACAATCTAATAATAGATAGAATAATGGATTAATTAAATAAATTATTAATATCAAAGAAAATTAGGATGAAAAATGAAAATAAAATCGTTGATTTCTTACTATCTAAATAAAAGATAGAATAATGGATTAGTTAAATAAATTATTAAAATCAAAGAAAATTAAAATGAAAGATGCAAAATAAATATTTGATTTCTTACGCTCTAAATAATGATAGAATAATGGATTAGTTAAATAAATTATTAATATCAAATGAAAGATGCAAAATAAAATCGTTGATTTCTTGCCATCTAAATAAAAGATAGAATAATGAATTAGTTAAATAAATTATTAATATCAAAGAAAATTAAATGAAGTTGCAAAATAAAATGGTTGATTCTTACCATCTAAATAAAAGATAGAATAATGGATTAGTTAAATAATTTATTAATATCAAAGAAAATTAAAATGAATGATGCTAAATAAAATCGTTGATTCCTTACGCTCTAAACAAATGATAGAGTAATGGATTAGTTAAATAAATTATTAATATAAAGAAAACTAAAATGAAAGATGCAAAATAAAATCATTGATTTCTTACCAACTAAATAAAAGATAGAATAATAGATTAATTAAATAAATTATTAATATCAAAAAAAATTAGGATGAAAGATGCAAAATAAAATCGTTGATTTCTTACAATCTAATAATAGATAGAATAATAGATTAGTTAAATAAATTATTAATATCAAAGAAAATTAAAATGAAAGATGCAAAATAATATCGTTGATTTCTTACCAACTAAATAAAAGATAGAATAATGGATTATTAATATCAAAGAAAATTAAAATGAATGATGCCAAATAAAATCGTTGATTTCTTACGCCCTAAACAAATGATAGAGTAATGGATTGGTTAAATAAATTATTAATATCAAAGAAAATTAGAATGAAAGATGCAAAATAAAATCGTTGTCCCTAAACAAATGATAGAATAATGGATTAGTTGATTAAATTATTGATAACAAAATGAAAATAAAATTGTTGATTCTTACGTTCGTAATCATCACTAATCAAAAAGTCAAAATAGTTAATTACTAGACATTAAATCAATAATGAGCCTAATTATAATTTTTACCGTCTTTTTTGACAAAGATGAATAAATTAGAGATTCAACAATATTCAAATTGTGACTTCGGACACTATCTTTAATATCTTTAATATTAATTACCTCATACAATAATTCTATTATTGTTCCAAATGACTTCAATGCAACTTCTTTCGTTTTCCTGTACAGTGGCTGCCAAATGTTTTGCATCATCCAAACGACAAATTTAAAAGTTTAATAAATTTGCGCACATACATTGAAAATTCATAAATTTAAACATATATAATTGGCGAATCTTAAAAAACATACGGGGATAATCTTATATGTAATTATTATCGTAATAACAAAAAGAAAAGAGATTTACGCAATTTTACGTAATGCGTTTCTTTTGATTGATTTAAAACATAAAAATTAAAATACAATTGCCAACTAACTAACAAATAAAATCTAATAAAATTTAAACAAAACATTCTTTACCACCTAGTATACCCTCCTTTAGCATTAATTACATCATCCATTCGCTCGGGCATACTTTCAATTAGCCGAGTTATAAATTCATTATCCATTGTAATCCAAATTTGTTGAATAGCGTCCCACAGTTGATCTTGATTATTGATTGGGATGTCCAATTGTTTCAGACGCCTATCTACCTCGTTCCAGAGATGTTCAATAGGATTTAAATCGGAGGATTGAGGCGGCCATTCCATTACATTAATTCCATTACCATCAAACCATTCCATCGTTTTATTAGCCACATGTTTCGGATCATTATCTTGCATAAAATGATATTATTTTTATCCAATTCATTGTACTCAATGGTTCCCAATAAGTCATCCGTTAATATTTCACGATATAATTCTTGATCCATGGTTCCATAAATTCGTACGATATTTCCAACCCCAAATCATAATACTACCACCACCAAATTTAACTGTAAATTTTACAAGACGGTCATTAAGAGGTTCATTTTTATATTTCCAACAATATTCACGACCATTTGATCCGAATAAAATAAATTTTGCCTCGTCTGACCAAAGGACCTTATTTCAATCCTCTATTTGCCAATCTTTATGTTCTTTTGCAAATTTTAAACGTAATTTTCGATGTTTTTTACTTAAATAAGACTTCTTTTGTTTAACTCTTGCAGATAAACCATGTCTACGTAAAGTTCTTCTTATAGTATTGTTGCTTATATTAATTTTATTATTGTTTTTTAATTTTTTTTGAATTTCCATAGCATTTGAACATTCGCCACTTGAAATAAATCGTATTATATTACGCTCATCACGCTCAGTTAAAATTCGAGGACGACCAGATTTTGGTAAATCTTTTACGGAACCAGTTGTTTCGAGTTTTTTTTTAAGACGGATAACAGAAGATTGTGCGACATTTTCTTTTGATGCAATATTATAGGAGGAAAATCCTTCATCAAGAAGGGCGGAGATTCGTGATCTTTGTTCAATAGTAATGCGACCCATATTAATTTAATTATTATTTTTTAAAATAAAATGAAAGTTTATATTCGTAGATATAATTTTTATATAGCATACAAAATAAGATTTGTTATGAAATTTGTATATTTTATATAGTTTTACGTTTAAATAGATTATTGATCAAAAGTAACACATCACCACTTTTGGAAAGAAATAAATACAAAATTATAATGAATATAATATATTGTGATCTATATCGAGTTTAAAGATAATCAAGATTCTCCTTTTTTGAATACACATGTAAATAACATATGAAACATAAATATTGCACTTTTTATTTTTTTATTCGTGTGATGCAAAACTTTTGGCAGCTACTGTATCTGCAACGTAAGTGTATATCTTTCCATTTAGCCCGCTAGACAATTCACAATATATTCGTTTGTGATATTTGAAATAGCCAATGTATTCATAATTTTTTTGATAAAGCCAAACATTTACTACATTCATGAGTCTTGTGAACTAAACATTCGTCGCAGTATCTATTCTCTTGAAAATCAGCACATTCATTACAATGCTGAGTGTTTGATTCCAACTTTAAGTTCACTTTATATTTGTGAAGTTCACCATAGAATGCATAAGCCATTGCTATCAAGTAGTCGTTTACAACTGGGATTTTAGTCATTCCATAATATGCGTCGTAATCATAGCATTTAAACCCACGTTTTAATCTATTTTGAAAAAAAGCAACTTTCACTAAAATGTTCACTTTTACCTCATTTATAAATTCTTGAGTAATTTGCTTTTGAATTGTGTGATGATCTCAACACAACTTTCATTCTCCTCTTCGTCTAATCCATGATTCCATTTGGGATAGCTACATGTATTTTAAGAATGTTGGGTATGTAGACTTTAATTTTGGGCATTCGGGATTTTGGGCGTTCGGGATGTCGGGATTTTGAGCATTCGGAATGTTGACATTAGGCGTCGGGATTTTGGGCGGCACCCATACGGCAAGTTACAGGATCACCCTCCCCTATAAACAAGACTCCCCCTCCTCCCATACACAATACCCCCGGGGGGTATATTTTGATAAATGCATCAATGAATCAATGATCTGCAGATCAATATGAATAGTGGTGTAAGTGATGTACATGACATGTGATACGTATTAATTTTTGAATGCAACACGATCATAATTTTTTAAATCATGCAATATCGATGTCAGATATACACGTGGATTGTATGGAAAAACCTCACATGTATCAAATTGTTTTTACATGTACTGTACATGTACATGTATATAACAATTGACATCTGTGTGCAGTGATGTGTATAGATTACATAAAACTATAATTACATGTACACGCTTATTGTCCAAAATTTTAAAAATGAGCTGTACAATAAAAAGTTTTGCATTTATTTCTCACTTTAAATATACAGTAAATAAAATTAATTAAAACTTTTCTATTAGAATGAAAGATATTCATGTTAACTTTGAAGATTATAGCAGCGAGATTTAATATACATTTTGAATTTGAGCCACGAAAATTTTATAATTGACATATAAAGTGCAATAGCATTTTTTTGGCAAAATCTCTTCAATTTATTTGGCTAACGCGAACTTCAGGTTCGAAAATATTTTGTGAAGTTGCCTCTAAACATTTAGCATTTCTATTTCATTTTATAAATAATTTAATTTTTTCAAAAATCTGATAAAAAAGTCCTAATAAGAATTTAATTGTACAAGATATTATCCATGCAGAGAAATCTTGATTTATCTCTAATTTTTGTAACGGTTATATGCGTTCATCTAAAGTCAACTATAAAATATTGATTTAGCTTAATTAAAAATTTGTAGAAGTTAAAAATATCAATTCATATGCATGTTTTAGTCTATTCCCGTTAATGTCAACCTCGTTGGCAATAACATCCAGTTATTAATAAAGTGCTCAGTATATATTAAAATATAGAACTCATACTGAAGCTACTTTTAAGTAAATTATATATTATAATATAAACTAAGATGCTCTTGTTACATATTAATATAAAGTTAATTAAAAATATATATTTTTAAATTTAAAATAATATTTATAAAATATTTAAAGATTATATTAATTAACAAATATTAAATCTACAAAAATTATGAATAGTTTAAACATATGGTTAAGAAATAAATAATATTTATAATCAAAACTCAATTATTAAATTTGTTATAATTTAATAAAAGTTCATTTAAATAATATAAATATTCTTTAAGAATAATATATAATATGACTTCTAAAATTTTTTTTAAAAATTTATAAAAGAAATTTTAAAAAGTTTGAATATAATTTAAATTTATAATAAAATCAATAAAATTTTTATTAATTAGCTATTATTTAAACTTAAATATTTATAAATATAAATATAAAATTTTTTATTATTTAAAATTAAAAAGTTAAGCTTTTTTATTAACTATATATATTAATTAATTAAAAAAAATTAATAAAAATTACAAATATTTTTAATATTAAAAATATTTAAATTATTATATAAGCCAATCTCTCTATAATAATATCAAATATTCAGGTTAATATTGCTCAATAAAGAGAATGTCATTCTATAAAGGTCAATTTTCCTATAGTAATATATGAATCATTCTAGAAAATTTGGTCGTTATAGAGAGAATTCCATTATAAAAAGTGTCGTTATAGATGGGTTGACTTGTACTTTATAAAATTAAGAAGAAATAATTTTCTTTATAATTTAATGAATTAAACTGAATACAGTAATTTGAATATTTTTTGATATTTAAAAAACTATAATTTCAAAGTTATATATTTAAAAATTTGATAATATTTATATTTTATTTGTACTTTTTTAATATAAAACAGAATTATAAGATGGTGAGTCAAATTTATTAATGAGATATAATAAAAATTTTAAGTTTTTCTCTATATTAAAATTTATAATTTTATTAAATATTTAGTAAACCAAAATTTATATTTTATAGTTATAGATTTTTAAATTTGAAAGAGCTATTATATTTACAAAAAAATTTTCTAATTAAATTTTATAAATGCATCTTATGTCTCAATCCCAATCTCAAATAATACTTATAGATTGCTTTTATAAATGCACACTCTACTGTATCTGGTTCTAAGGATGTAATAGTAATCTTTAAATTTTAAATGTAAAATAATATATAAAAATTATTATTTATAGGCAAACTTTTCTGACTATAGAAAGATACGATTATATCTATAATTAGAATTCCAACCAGTTGCAGCAAATATTTTATTTACCCATACGTGCATTCAATTTTTAATACATCTATTGCATTTCGTCGGTGAACACCAATTTTAGGACCAGATTTTCCGACAGCGCAAATGCCATTGAGTACATGTATTTCTTTCGAGAATTTGCAAGAAGAATGAACAGTGTTATGCATTGTCACATTGTCAAAGAAGTTGCTTGAGTTACACATATTCAGACGCAAACTAATTAGACAAAATTCTTATGAAGGAAACTTGAACCGGAGTTGTAATGCGTGCGCGCAAGAATATGCGTTATTGAAACAAAAAAGGAGTCCTGCCCGAACCTAAAAATTTCTTTCAAAGTTAACTCTTATGAGAGATGACAGATAAGTATTGTCGTCGTTGGCATTCATCATGTTTTCTTTTAGAGTAAATGAAACTTTGTTTTTTTGATAAAAAGTTTCTAGATTATGTATATGTATTATCTCTTTGCAGATGTAATTTTGTTAGAAAATAGTGCGCCTCATCATCGACTCTCTTAATATAAATAATTTAGATATTTCAATATACTTATATATTAAAGTAGTATAATTACTGAAAATGCCTCAAATAATAACACACCTCGTTTCTTGTATATGCATTGAAAAGCCACATTTCTTATAAAAGTAAAAAAACATGTATAGCTATGTGAAAAAATATATATGCACATATAAAGAAACTTGAATTAAAAATTGTATGAGGACAGATTGTTATTGGCTGAAAACACCAAATTTTTTACCAGTTAAATGCGTACAGTACATATCCATTCAGCTACTCCGAAAATTTCCCATTTTAGTACACGTATCTGCGTATTCTCCGTATCCGTAAATGAGTAATGATGTATAAATGAATTAAAAATTTTTAATTACTTGCATTATCATTTCGGTATCTTGTTTAATTCGAGATTATCTAATATCTCCTCGGTGATGATGATATCATATTAACAATGAGACTCACGCCAATGAATCGGTGATAAATAGAATTGATATCAATTTTGAATAAGTTTCGTTAACAATACGATGCACTATTGTTATGTATAATTATTAGCTGGGAGATTCTTATTATTAATTGATTGTTCTCATTTAAACATATGATTACTCGTTTTTGACACTGCTAAGAAAGAGCTATCTTCAGCCCTCGTTGTTAACAACATCGTGAACTGAGCTATATTTGACGTTTAATATATTATCATTTGAAAACCACAACGTTGCTAACAATGGGTATTAGAAGCAAACTACATTAAAATTTAATCCAATGAGATAAAGCATTTTGCTATAAACTGGCTTTATATGTGTAATCGTTATAATCAAGTTAAATAGAAATTTACAATAACAAACATATAAAAGAAAACTCCGGTGATGATATCTTCTAGCTTCATTGATAAATACTCTTTCCAGGATATGTACTCCTCTTCCCGATCACTGTTATTAAAAATTCTCTTTCAGATTAATAAAAGGCATATCATTCTCACGCTACTGCCTCCTATTTATCCTTATTCAGGTATTCGAGTCCTAGGTATACATTTATACGTTAAATAAACTCTATTGTTCTCTCGTTGAAATATAAACTTTATACGATTAATGATTCAATTATATAAATATATAAAAATAAAATATTTTATATTACTTTATTGCTTATGAAGAGGTGCTCGGTTGGTAGTTATCTGATTTATATAAATGGACTCCTTGTTCAATATAAACTATCAATTAAATTAAATTTGCAGCTAATCATATCGAAACTCTATTATTTGGTTGAATACTTTTTGCTTTAAATATTAAATATTTTTATGAAAAAAAAATAATTTAGTTTTATTAGTTTTAATTCATATTGTAATATGAATCATGAATATACTTATTAAAATAGCCTTGGCAAAACTTAAAAATTAATGAATGATAATAAATGAATAATCGTAGAAATTATTGCCCTTATTGGCTTCGTTTCTGGTTATGGATTTTTTGTTACATTTATAACCCTTTACACGTATACTGTAGAGTACAATCGAAAAACATATAAAGAATATACCGTAATTCTTGGAAAGTTCTCTTGCATTTTAGACCCAAAGCCATAAAAAAAGAAAAATATTAAAGTGTGATGGGTACTTTATCAAGGATATTATTTGCCGAGAATTACGGTAGTTATATATTGTATAATAAAAAAATGAATGCTTAAATAATCAGAATTAAATAAATAGCAAGAAAATATCAAAGTTTTACAACTATTAAGTATTAAAAAGTTAACGGTTAAATCCATGAAAATTCTCATAATATTCAATATAATTAGCTAAATATATCAGTGGTTCCGGTTATAAACTCTTGCGTTAAATTTGCATGTCCAGCTGGAGGCAGTTGCTGAGGTTGTTGATTGAAAATATTAGTTGTCCCAGTAAGAAAATCTATATGTACAGCTGAAAGTTGTCGAGGTAATTGTTGTTGATGTGGCGGAGGTTGCATTATGTTCACATGTCTAGCTGGAGACAATTGCTGAAGCGGTTGCTGAGTTGGTTGCGGAGGTGGTTGTTGATTGAAGATATTAATTGTCCCAGTAAGAAAATCTATATGTACAGCTGAAAGTTGTCGAGGTAATTGCTGTTGATGTGGTGGAGGTTGCATTATGTTTACGTGTCTAGCTGGAGTAAATTGCTGAGGCATTTGCTGAGGTGGTTGCTGGTTGAAGATATCAATTGTTCCACTAATAAAATTTATATGTCCAGTTGATGGTGAAGATTGCATTATTAGTTTGGAGTGATTTAAAAAATTTTATCAATAACAAAGTAGAAAGTGAATTTTTGAGGGGAGATTGGATTTTATATATATATATTGGTGAATTTTCACTGCTAATTGATTATTAACGAAAAAAATCGTACATGTAATATAGATAGAATTTATATAAGAACTGGAAATAAACAACAGCAGCGGTATTATATGGTGCTGAGTATTTCATAACACAAAAATAATATAAGTTTTTTATATTAAGAAGCCTTTCTTCGAAAACTATTACTATTATTGAATTCCTATAGTAGTTCTTGCAACACGAATAGTCACAGAACCGTCTACGCCTCCCGAAATTGTTGTCTTCATACTAACGTTAATATTGTAAATGGCCAAAGCAAATTTATCCGTACATACAGTCAGCACATATAAAGTAGCGGTCAAACTGTATAGATATGTATACAATATATTCAGGTAAATTGCATTTCAAGCGTTATCGTTGGTCTGTGAAGAACCAATAGTTTAATAGCAACAATATTATAAATTAGAAGAAGAATTAAATGATAGGTTATAAAGAAAAAAGGAGAATTGCATATTATAAGGCTGTAAAGAATGCATATAAGCAATATTAAAAGAAAGATCGTACATAAATAAATTTTTTCGGTACAATTAGTTAATCATATGCAGTCCAAATATGATCGTAATGAATTTTTTTATTAAAGGCTTCATCGTGTATGTCCTGTCTTGAATACAAAGACTTATTTTACATAAGTGTATAATATCTGATCGCATTTTAATACCAAGACGATTATTTGGTTAGTAATTGCGCATTGAGTGAGATTTTTAAAAACTGAACCACTATAAATTGGTCAAGTGATATTATCCAGAATTTATTGAGTCAGCCTATTATATCTTAAATATTATCATAAGAAGACAGTATAATTTGAGATTTTTGCCATATTTGTACATATAAATTTATAAATTAAATTTACGTGCTATGAGTCAATTAAAATCTGATAGCCATGCAAATTTTTTAAGCGATCACATGAATAAATAATATTAAAAAGCTGATTGGCCAGAAAAATCATGTGGAAACATAAATTCATCATCAATACATGTGCTGAAAATAGAACCATTCAAATTTAACAGTTAGACGTCAAGATAGAACATCCCAAGTTACTATATTTTTGGTTTTTTATTTAATAAAAAATTTCGCGTAGGTCATCACGTTATAAATATTATTCTTTGTGTATCAACTGATCTGGCCACGTTATGGATTTTGACGCAGCGGATATTAAATTCCGGCCAGAATTATATGTTTCAAATTCTTTCTCCGCTAGGAAAATATCCGAAATTTGCTGCTTAATCTAGTTATCCAATCGAAATGATCTCAACATCAGATTGTAATACTGACCAATAAGATAATTAATCATTGAACTTGATTTTTTTCAATAAAATAATATAGATTTGAAATAAGATTTATTTATAATAAGGGTTTTTCATAACTTGTAAAGAATATAAGCTTTTAAATTTTAAATAATAAAAATAAGTAATAAGTAAAAATAAGTTTATAAAGGTTATTTTTATTTTATTTGACTAAGTATAAAACTTCTAGTTAAGAATATATATTTTTCTTGGCTATTCTACTCATATAATTTGTGCGGTCTTAAATATTTTAATTTAAGTATTAGTTACTTTATAACTATAAATACAAAAGAAAATATAATAATATTATATCAAATATAGAGAGATTATATATAAAAGAAAATATTAATTTAAATAGAATAGAGAATTATATAAGAAATAATATATATTGCCAGATTTGTATTTAAATTTAAAGTTACTGGCTTGTAGAGTTTCTAACTAGTGAACCTATCTCTTGGAAAGATTGTCTAAAAAATAAATAATAACATTAATATTTTTAATAAATCATTCAAAATTAAAAAATGATTAAAATATTAAATAAAGATAATATTAATATAAATATTATTAATTAAGAACAATATTAATAAAATAAAAATTATATAAAAATTTTCTGAAATTAAGAAATTTAATATTATTATTTATGATAATATAAATTAATAAAAATAAATTTTTAATTTTTGTATTATATAATACTTTTAGAATTATTTATTTAATTATTATTTTGAAATATGTATAGCTCTACAAAAAGTAATAATAATTAATTTTTTAAATTTTTTATTAAAAATAAAAATTAAAATTAAAAATATTTATATTTTAATTCTAAATATAATTATAATATTATAATATTCTTTTATAATAATATATACTTGAATATAATTTTATAAATTATGAATATTATTATATAATGCTATATTAACAGATTCTTTTATTCTTTATTAATATAATAAATATTTCTTATAATATATTTTACTTTTATATTAATATTCTTTTAGCTCTTTTATTTAAGAACTAAATAAATATTTTTTATATAATCAAGAATTAAAATATATAAAATAGCTGAAAAATTTTAATTATATTATTTTATTTTTTTAAATAGATTATATATTTGATTATTAATTATTATAAATTCTCAAAATAGTTCTCTTATATATATATATATATTATTTTAACTATTTTTTTCAACTCTCAAAATGCTTATAATACTTTTCTTTTACTATATTATTAATAATTATTTGTATAAGATTTTTAATACTTTCAAAATATAATTTAGTAAGTTATTTTTTTAATTTTAAAAAATATTAGAAGTCATATAATATTAAATTAAGATTATAAAATAAATAAGATATCAAGTTAACTCATTTTTTTCTAAGTAAATCTTGAACTTTCTGAGCAGTATGAAAAGATATATTATCATAATAAAATAATATATCTTGAATTATTAATCTTTCTCTTCTTTTTTTAAAATTTTTAATAAAATAAAAATTTATATTTATTATTTTATTTTCAAAAATAATAATTTAAATAATAACTTTATTCATTATAAAAAATATAAAATATTTTTTTCTTGTAATTTTTGATAGTTTAAAAGAATATTAATCAGATTTTATTCTTTTTAATTTAAAATTTATTATTTTCTTTATTAGAAATAGTATAAAAGTATATTTAAGTTTCATTAATAGTAATTATATTTTTAAATTTTTTAGCCAAAATTTTCTTTATATAAATCACTTTTCTTTATTTATTTCTTTAATAAATATATTATCTATTATTATAGTGAATTGATAAGTAGAATTTCACTTTAATTCATCTTAATGATATAGAATTGGGAGAGACTAAAATAATTAAAGAATAAGAAAGGGAAATTAGACTATAACTTTTAATAATAATAAAAATTTCTAAGTCCTGTACTAATATCTATAGATATTGTCTCAAAAAGAGATAATAAAATAAAGAAATAAATAAATAAATCAAAAAAATTATAAAGATTAACTAAGTGAAGTCACTAGTAATCAATATAATTCAAGATTTTAAATTGATTAAATAGTAAGCTATTAATTAAAGAAGGCTATAACTAAGATAAAGGTAAAAACTAAAATATGAAAACTAAATAAATAAAAGATATGGCTTATTTATAATAAAGATCTTCTACTCTCAAAAATAATAAACAAAAAGTATAGCTTATTTATAGTAGAGATCTTTTACTCTCAAAATAATATTAAATAAATCAAAAATTAATATAATATTATAATTCAAA
>CAJVPS010000499.1:0-23532 GCA_910591765.1 Ambispora leptoticha
AGTTACAACAAGAATACTATCATTACCTACCTTTAGATTAACTTTGAAATAATAGTAGAAATATTCTTGTCAATAAACCTTTTAAAGACTCTCTCAAACATCGCTTTAAACACGTGGTCGCTTTTATCACGTGTTTTTGTAATATTAGGTTTAATACTCGCCCTCATCTCAGAACTCGCACCAAAAAGGTAACAATATATAGTTCTTCTTCAGAAAATTTTTGCTCCTGTAAAAATTAATTAATAATTTTTAATAATTTTTTTTTGTTTAAGTAATATAACTTGGATGATATAAACTTAAATTAATTATTAAATACATCTTCTTTAGATTTATAACTATATAATATTATATAGTCTATCATATATATATTTTTCAAGAATATCTTTAATTAATTCATTAGTTACTACTTCTTTAGAATTGATTTCAAAGTTATAAAATATTTTTCTTTATCTATTTTAGCCAGAGATTCAGATTATATATAATTATTATTTTATTATTATAGAAGATTAGATATTCTTGATAGAGTTTTACATTGATATAATTCAAGCAGGCAAGTTGTTATCTTTAATTAAAACTAAGTTATTAATAGATATATTGAAATATTTTAGCAACAAAAACTTTTACAAAACTCTTATAGATGATCTCATGAATAAAGTCATCTTCATACATAAAGTAAGATAGAATTGCTTTGCCAATTTTATTATATTTATTATAAATTTCTAATAGTATTTCTTATTCTTTAAGCTTATTAATTATTCTAATATTTTTTCTTTATTCTTCATAATTAAACTAATAAATACATTAATATTTATAAGTACAAAATTATCTTTTCTTATAACTTTTAGTAATAAATATTTCTCTAGATTCATTATGTTTATTATATTAAGAGCAAGTAGAAAGATTCAGTTATTTTTCTCTGATATAATTATCACAAGCAATTGTCTTTTCTCTATTTATTTTGAAATAGATTTCAATATAATATTGATTAATATATTTTTCATATTCTCAGTATCTTTCAATTTGAGAATTAGGATGAATTTATTGTAAAGTGAATTGAAAACTTTTCTTGATTCTTTTATTAATAAAGAGTGCTTATTCAATTTTATTAGTCTAGTTTTCATTTATCTTGAATTTAGCATGAAAGAATTTATGAATTTTGATAGTTATCCAGTTGGTAAGATCATTATAACAGCAATAATATTAGTGATCAGATATAAAAAGATTTTTATAATATCAATATTAGCTATTTAATTCTTGTCAGTCAAATAACTATTAATTATTTCAATTATATTTTTGTGTAAACTTTTTATCAAGTTATTTAAAATCTTTCTAGATATATTTCTTTTATCTAATTTTGATTTCTTCTTGATAGACTTGTACTTTATGAATTCTTTTAATACTTCAAATAATTTGAAAAGATATATCTTCAAAGTTAACATCTCTTAAATTTCAGTTAGAAGTCTCAATAAAGATTCAAACTTCTTTAATAATGATTTTAATATTATCATCATCTTGAACTTCTTGTTATTTAGGAGTCATAATATTTTAATTATCATGTTATAATATAAAAAAAATTTTCTTTTTCAAGTATTATTTTTTAAATTTACTTTCAGAATCTTCATCAGATTTATTTTCTTCAGAACTGATTTTATCAAATATTGGTTCTTCTCTATCATTATAAATAAATTTAATTAGTACTTTTTCTTTTTAATTATTATATTCAAAGATGAAATATTCTTTTCTGATATTAATATTAACTTTAATCTTGTTCAAAAAGTTTATTTTAATAATTACTGAATATATTTTAACTTTAGTAATATCTACTTTAATAGAAATTATAATTTTATTAATGTTCAAAAGTAGATTATTAATAGTTCTAAGAGATTATTTAGATACTTTATTTATATTAAATATAGAGATATTTGAACTATATTATATTTTCAATTCTATATCTTTAATAAAGTTATATAGTAATATATTTAGAGGTATTAGTATTAATAATTAAATTAATAATATTCTTTTTAATTTTTACTTCATATCAAGTAAATGTGATTTTAAGTTTTTATTCAAGTAATACTCTTCTTTTCTTTTTTATTTAAGTACTATAACTTAGTACATTCCTTTTGATAATTAAGTTTTTTATGAAAATAAGATTTGAATAAGTTAGATAATAGTTATATTTGCTTTTTGTTAAGCCAAATCTTTTAAAATATTATAAGATTTAGCTATAGTAGCAAGTATAAATAAAGTAATTTTGCTTTTCTTCTTGTAAATAGTTTTCTTAACAAGTTCTTTTTTAAGAATTTTAAATAGTTTAGTATTATTCATATTCTAATTAAGAATAATTTCAGGAGTATCTTCTTATTTATCTTCTTTATTATCATTTAGTTTTTCATTTTTATCAATAGCTTCTTTATAAAATTGATTTATAGATCTGGTTTCATAAGAAATAATTCTGAAATTTCTAGACTTTCTTTCAGCAATCAAGTATTCATGTATTTCAAGTAGCAAGTTTATATTATCTGATTTGGTAGTTAATATCTAAATACTATTAGTAAGAGCTTGTATTTGAGCTAATAATATATTTTGATTATTATTAGTAATCTGATTGTTGTTAGTATTTGTCTGATTTGATAACATATTATTTTATTGCTGATTATTTCTATTTATTCTTTGATCATTATTTCTGAAGTTTTTTTAATTATTTTGATATAATTATAGTTGAGAATAGTTAAGATAGATATAATCTGGCTCATTACAATTATAATAAGTTGAAACTGATTTGGTATTTTGATTATTAGACTGATAATCAAAGTTATTTCTATTATAGTTTATTTCTTTATTAGTTTCAATACTTTCTATTTACTGGTTAAGATCTTGAAGTACTATCAAAATAGCATTCAGTATTGAATTATCCTGAATCTGGAATTGGTAATATCCATAAATAGATATATCTGCATTTACTTTTTCTATATTCTTGGTGACTTGTACTATATTTAGAAAAGTTCTATTAACTAAGATTTATATCTATTTTCTGATCTCTGATTTGAGTTTTCTTCTATAAGTATAGATTTTGTATTCTTCTGAATATTTATTATTAGGATTTACTTTATAAAGTAAATTAATGAATTTATCTATATATTCTTTCACAGTACTATCTGTTACAAGATTTTAATTTCATCTTACTATTGATCAATTCTTTCTCTAGTTTGAAAGTATACAACAAATTGATGACTAAAACTATGTAATATATCTTGATCATTATTTCAAGCAGTTAGTTAGACATTATTATTTCTATCTCTTTCATCATATCACAAGACAACAGCATCTTCTAGATATCCTCTAATTAATTATACTTTTTTAGTATTTGTAATTTTATTGACTTGTATAATGATATTAAAGTATATTATTGTAAGAACTATCTTTACAAAACTTATTACTGGTAATATCAGTTGATTTTTTAGATGAGAAATACGACAATAAAGCTGCTTGCCCGACGAACGATTCCGTAGATGTCGTGGTGGCTCCCGATGGATCGTTTCTTGCCTAGCGCGAAAGAGGCAGAACGCCCGTGGCAGTTTTATTGTTAAACACACGTAAAAGTTTTATTACTAAACACACATAACATTTTTATTATGAGTTTTTCTAAATACCCGGTTAAATGAATAAAAAGAATTAAAGAAAACGAAACGTAGCTCAAGGTGTTGTCAAAGTTGGCCAAGTAAAAGAGAAAGCAAGTTCAATAAATGAAGCGAGTGTTGTTTCATTGCAAATGAAGTTAAAGAATTGCGTGAAACGGTGAATAAACTCTCGAAATTCAAAGAAATTATGAAGAATTGCGAATCTAAGATCAAATCTTTGGAAAGTGAGAATTCACAATTACGTCAAGAACAAGCTCACATTACAAACAAAAATAACGAGTATAAAAAAATACTCCATGCTAAAGTCAAAAACCTACAAATGGAAGTACAAAGTAAAGAGTCTGAAATCAAGGGAAAGTCCACACTTTTAGATAAAGAAAAAGATGAAAACGAAAAATTAAGGGATGCTTCGAAGGAACAAACAAAATAGTAAGAATCAAAGCTATTATTATTGTTGTTTCGCTTTGCAAATAATTTGTATCCTTTTGAAATTAGAATCCAATTGACAGCAAAGAGCCCGGAACTCGATTCGACAGGTTTCAGGACGCAAAACAACCATTGTGTGACACCTGAAACCAATTTTGTGTATCGCGAGTTGGAGCTGATTATGTTCTGTTCCAGGAATTCAAAGGGTTTTTTGTTCGCTGTTTGGGAGCTTGACAAAGTCTCATAAACTTGCTTGCTTTTTTATCATAAATTGTAAAAAAATAGCTTTTATATATATATTCGTTAGAGTAGATGTTTCATTAGATTAGCTTTTTGAAAATTCTTATTTTTCCTTATATACTTTTCACGGATCCATGAAAACATGTATGACATAATAGTATTTGAATTGCTTATCAATAATGATAGAATAATCGGGCATTAATACATGTAATCACTGCCGCCACTCAAAATTTTATGACATATTTGATATTTAAAAATATATATGACATCAAATCTATTATTAGTTTTTATTGTTGCGATCTAAAAATTCTACGATAATTAGATCTATCTTTATAGAGGACCCTAAACTATATTTATTTAAAAAATTATTTTATATCTTAACTAATTAACGTTAAATCTTAATGTCTAAATTTTTATTAAAATTTAAACAAAAAAATCATATTCATACTTACTGTATTTGCATCTCGAGACACTAAAAGTGGTAAAAAATAGTGTGCTTTTTAAGTTTTATAACAAATTTATAATTATTATAGATGTCATATTTTTGAATGAAATCAGTGCTATAACAATAAATGATAGATAGCCTACATTTGGTAAACGAAAACGCATTTGCTAATAAAAATAATAAATGATGATAATATCTATACAAAGGTCACTTTAACAAAGTGCTCCGCTCTCCCAAAAAAAAACCCCCACTTCGTTACAATAAAAAATTAATGAAACAACCGGAGCTTCATTAAAGTGAAATTTATAGCAATAAGAAAAAATTATTTGTTTTTACAAGCACCAACCACTAAGTAATTATATATACTAAAGCATAATAAATAATAATTTTAAATATTCTATATTGATGATAATCCGCCTAGACTTCTATCGTTATCACTATGCAATAAAATGTACACTTCAAGATATGCTAAATCAATTAGTATAAAATGTCATTGTTGTCAGTATTCAGGGATAATTTCGTTGTAGACAAGGAAGAGAACAAGAATTTTGTGTTTCCGTTCGTTCCTTTGTGAAAGAATTATTTTGTCCCATGGTAGTTTCATCGCCATTTCGATTGCCATTGTCTTCAGGTTGATCCCTATAACGAATTCCGGTCATAGCGGCTGTAGTTTCTTCGATAGACGTATTATTAGAATCGACGTGGTTATCAGGTCGATTATAATCGTCTGGTCCTTCTTGGTGGCTTTCAGAATTGTTATCCTCTATCTTCTCATTATTATTTTTAAGAGTATTAAGTTCATATTGAGGAACAATATTGTGACTCTCCTGCTTTTGTTTAAAATCGATGACAAATTCTTTCTCTTCTCTTTCCAATAAATGCTCAAGATTTTGATCAATCGAAGACCACGCGACAGCTTCGATTGGCAGCAACGGGGATAGAAAGGATTGAGAATTTTCATCGTCATTTTCATCTTCAAAGTCGCCTCGTCTACCAAAGTTATTCGTTTCATACGTATTTTCATGTCTTATATAATAATCATAGGTTGATTGTTTGCCAGCTGGAGTCATGGCAATGCTGTTATTGTTGTATTGTTGGTGTATGTGAAGTTGATCTAGAAATGCGTATTCGTCGTTGCTGTTATTTGTATTTTTATCTCCACCATTGTTGTGGTGATTATTATTATCATGATTATTATTGGATAGCGGGAGAGATGGCGTGGTGGCCTGATCACTACTTGACATCCAAGATTCAGAGGTCGTAGAAGAGAATATTGGTGATGTTGTCATGGGTGAGCTTCCTCTCCCAACTGTATTCTCATGACATGGAATTCGTTGTAGTTTGGAGTCAACTTCCAGTTCTGAAGATGATGCAAAATTAAATAATTGGTTATTGTAATGATCACCACCGGGTGGACGAATGATTGAAGTTGACGCTATATATCCAAGACCTTTTAATGATCATTATGAGATTAATAAACAAATGGATTTCATGTACGGTAAAAAATTAAGAAAAAACCATACTTTGATTATCATTTATTCTAAAAACATCATCCAAATGCTGTGACTGAGGCTGCAGTTGTGGTTGACAATAAGAAGATAAATAATTCTTGTCGATTGAACCGTCTTCTACTCCCATCGAAGGTAATATATTTATTGGATAACGAAAATTGACGTGTTGGTTATTATTATTGATTGATGGTTGCGGTGAAGAATGAGTAGCAGCGGTAGAAAGAATGTTGTTATTGCCGGATAAATAAATGTCACCGTTGTTGTTGTTGTTGTCGTGATAATTATTCTCACCATCAATATCGTAAGTATAACTACCACAATTACTGATGTGGTTATTGTTGTTGTTAAGATTATTATTATTATTATTATTATTACTATGATTATTATTATTATTGCTATGATTGTTATTGACGACAATAGCGGGAGAAGAGACGGCCGATTCAGAAATAGTAGAACATGAAGCACTCGAAATAGTAGGAGAAACAATGTAAAACTCTTTTTTATCCTCAAACAGATAATTGTAATTCTTTTGATCCACTTCATCTTCCACAAATCCCGGAATCAAGGTCAACTTTCTCATCCCAACTGGTCGAACGGAAGAAACAGCTGCATTCTTTGATTCGTTCGCATTCCGTTTCACTTTCGCTCTTCTATTCTGAAACCAAACTTGAATAGCACGTGAGGACATATTCAATCTTTGTGCCAGTTGTGAACGTGTAGCAGGATCAGGTTTATTATTATCCCGAAATACTTCCATTAATATATTCGTCTCTTCTTCGTTCAGTCGTCGTCGTCGCTTTACTTGTCGATGGTATGCTGCGGATTGTTGATGATCATACTGGTGAAAATTATTGGTTGGTGGTGGTGATGTTGATTCAATAGCGGTTGACGACGATGCACAGGATAAATTATCTTCGACGTCGAAATATTCTTCTTCGTATTCGTATTCGTACTCTTGTAAATTATTAATACTATTGGTATCATGATAATGATGATGAACTTTATTCTCAATTGTTGTTGCTGTGTCAATTTGTGGTTGTTGAAGTTGTTGGTATGGATTCTGCAGTTGTTGTAATTGTAGGAATTGAGATTGTGATATTGGTGTAGTCTGTTGAAAGAAAAGATCCGGATCTATCGTCATATTACTATTGGTGTAGAGGCTGGGAGGTATTGATGATGACGATGGTGATGATGGTGGTGGTGGTTGTTGGTGTTGTTGTTGTCTCGTGTTACTTCTTGCCGCGACGAACATAATGATTCGTTATTTTTTTTTCTTATATATACTTTATTATGTATTGTGAGAATTATTTACTGTGTATGAGAATAGATCGAAGAAAGATTATTATTATGTTTGGTTTATACATATATAGAACTGGAAAAAAAATAATTATATTATTATTATAGTGTGAGGAGAAAGAGAGTATTTAATTTTATCTTTATTTATTATAATATGTTAATTTATTTATCGTGAAACTAATATAATAAACTTTGATAAATAGGCAAGTTCAAATATATTATATTATGCTCACATTTATCATACGATATATATATATCTTTGGATCGTGTGAACTGTTGAGTCACACTCCAATTTGATGTCAATTTTGTTTTGCAAAGTATCTGTTTATAATGATAATAATGATAATAATAATAAGAATAATATAGGAAAGAGGAGAATCAACAAGAAGGAAAAGAAATGGAGAGGGAACTCGAACATTACTTTTGGTGGTTTTTTTTTACTCTTTAGTTTTTGATTCCCATCATCACTTTTTATCTAACAAATTATGCTCATTCGCATATCATTGATGAATCGGTAGTTGTCAAGTGAACGTGTCATTCATCATTCATGGTTGTTGATGTTTGGTGATGCAGGGTCGTCGCAACTATTATATTTTAGAAAGCTGACCAATGATAAAGGCATTGATTTTGTAAAATACGCGGTTGCTAATTACGGTGCCCCCTGTGTCATTGTTAGTTATAATTTATACTAGCATACTTATCTACACCTGTCATCACGATAAGGCAAAGTAACATGTTTAAACTAACTACAAGCGCCAAAAGGTCCGTTTTATTCATAAAACCCATCTTCGTTTTCTCCTACTTGATAAAAAATTTAGACATTAACAGCATGAGGATAAAGAAACAATGTAGCTTGTCTTAACGTTCATCACAGCGCTCTGCTTGGCAAAGAGTTTAAATTTTTACCGCACTCTCGCGTTTTGGATCGAATTATTATTGGTGAGTAGTAATGATAAAAACATGCTAGTTGTTCTGTTTTGCCGTGCGGTGATAGTACTAATAGTTAATATAGCAGTTATAGTTCTAGTTCTATCTTAAAGCACCATCTATAATACCTTCCCTTGTAATACTTTGTGCCACTTAATTTAATCTCAAAGCCTTTGCATTATTTAGTAATAGGAATTTAAAACTACCCTGGAATTGGTTGTATTTTTTTTTAAATAAAAAAATAAGGATTATATTGAAGTTTAAAATTTGCCAGAGAAAAATACTGATCTTTTTTTTTCTATGGTTAAGAGCGAGAATAAAAGTTTTAAAGCACAAATTTGATTGCGTTATGGATAGAAGTATCGATAGAGAAATCGCAAATGAAGCACATGACATTCTTTCGTGATTTCTATTTGCCTAATTTCGATATATCATTTGATATATTAAAAATGCCGTTTGTAAGAAAATGTTATTGATGGAAATTCAATTGTCATGTTGTTACTGAATTTTGTCACCTTTATCACATATAAATTGAAAGGAAAGTTGCGTAGACAAAGGCAAGGCGGATATTATGCGTTTGATTTTTTTTTTTTTTGACATCGGAGCTGCCTAAATAGTAGTAGTATTCGTAATTTTTGACCTTCGGAATCTCGACTAGACATAATGCACAAAGTTTTCCTCGTTTTTAAAAATTTAATATCGAGATAAATGGCAGTCTCTAAAATTTTAACAACGGAATATATTTCCTGTCGCAGTTTGAAGTCTTAAAGTTAATTTTGAATTGAAAAAAACAGCTGGTTCGAATTTTTGACATACTGAGATATGTCACAAATATATTTCAGGCATAAAATTTTATTAACACAGCTTAATTTTTTTCTACAATTATAAAAGAAACAAAGATAAACAATTACAGAAAAAATCATTAATTAAGAAAGCAACTGAACACATTCGAAACGTAAAAAATATATTGAGTTAATTTGAACATATTTTGTATAAAGTCACACGTGTCTTTGGGAGAATAACAGGCTATCGTATATCGCTTGCGATGTTGATCCCGCTCACTTGTACACGAAAGCTAAGTTACCATAATAAAACTTGATGTATCTGGGTTGCGGGATACACCAAAGAAAATAGAGGTATTTGGCGAGAACATCGGAAAATTAATAGGTGATTTTTCATCTAAATAAACGATCGCAATTAAATAATTGGTTTTTAAGTATTATCGTTATCATTTCTAAATTTACCTCTTGAATAAGTTTTTCAGTAGCTTTCTCATCCGAACGAAGTAATTCTTATTAATGCAACCTTAATTGGCAATCGTTCGTGCATGATATCATAAGATGGCCGACCGTTAATCCAATTTGCAGAATAAATTTTACCGAATCCGCCCTCCCAATTTGTTTAATATCTTCAAACTCATCATAATTAATCCATTGTAAATGACATTCTCCCGGACCGGCATACTCGGCTTGATGATCTCTTATGAAATCGTCAATTTTTTGACTGCCTGTAGTCTGTCCTTCTTGTAGATCATAGGGGCAAATTTCAACATTTAGTTTCGCACATTCCCAGCAATTGTTAACCATTGCTATAAAGGTTTCAATAGCGATGGTAATTCCCAATTCAAATTACAGCAAAAAAGGTTTCTTTACGTAATACGTGTACCACTTTCAAACTCTAGCGTAAGAAAACACGTGATTTTGCCAATCTATCAATGTACTACCGACACGGGACAATTTGATCTCAACTTAGGTCGGCACTCCCAGAACTGTCCGTGTGCTTCATGACAACGCTGCATATACTATATGAGATTATAAATGATAGGATTTTGTATTTATTCTTGATGGTTGAATGAAAATAATGTGCTATTATTATTATTTTTATTATATTATATTATATTATAATATAGTGATTCGATGATCGATTCATTTTCTCGGAATTAAAAAAGTTTAAAAGGCTAGATAAATTATACGTGATTACGAGAATGTTTAATCTCTTTCTAAATACTGTTATTGTCTAAATTACCTTGCATGCCATTACTAGACATTCGGACATTGCCGTTATTATTACTCCCATTACTATGATTATTATTATTCGTATTAGATATTAGTCCGTTGTTGCCTCGATACGTTGGCAATCCATTAGTTTGGATTATTCCATTGCCGCCCACTAATCCATTATTGCCATTCGTATATCTTATCATATTATATGGATTTAAATATCCGTTGCCTGCTGTCATAACAGTTCCATTGGTTCCTGGATAGCCTCCATATCCCAGATGTTGCATTTGTTGCAATTGTTGTGTCGTGATTCCGCCGCTACTTCCACCTGTTGTTCCATTGCCAATTATGTACTGATCATTGATGCCAAGCATTGAAGGCAGTCCTGTCGATAATTGTTGAATATCACCACCTCCGCCACCACCATTAACATTATTATTGTTGTTGTTGTTGTTATTATTATTGTTGTTGTTGTTGTTGTTGTTGTTGTTGTTATTGTTGTTGTTGTTGTTGTTGTTGTTGTTGTTGCTATTATTATTAGTACTACTACTATTATTATTATTATTACCGACATTATTGTTATTAATAGAAGTGATACCTCCTATTCCTGTTAATGGAGGTAAAACTTGATAAGAATGTTCTTGATGTTGTGCTGGTGTTTGTGTTGTGTTTGCTGTTGTTATTGTCGACATTCCAGAATAATCTGATATAATGTTTTGTTGTGGTGGTTGTTGTTGCTGTTGCTGTTGCTGTTGTTGTTGTTGTTGTTGTTGTTGTTGATAATTTGATGACATTACTAAAGACGGTATTATTTGTTGTTGTTGTGATGCTGTGAGCAATTGTTGTTGTTGTTGCTGTTGTTGCTGCGTTTGCTGTTGTGATGATTGAGCAGTTTGTTGTGGCGATTGATGCATTTGTTGAGTTTGATGAGTAGATTGTGGCGTATTGACATGTTGCTGTTGTAGTTGTGGTGATTGATGTGCTTTTTGCAGTGATTGAGGATGCAGTCGTGGAGTACCTTTTTTTTGTTGTGGCTGTTGCTGGGTGGACATCTGAGCTCCTTGTTGTTGTAACGACTGACGATTCTGTGCCTGTAGTTGCAGCTGTTGCTGCTTAAGATAGGCTTGTTGAACTTGTTGAAACTGTTGGGAGGCTTGGATCTGATTATTTTGGTGAGGATGTGGCTGCTGTTGCTGTGATTGCTGAAATTGTTGATTCGTTAACATTCCACCTATTATTCCATTAGAAGATGCCAATTTATATGGTCGAATTGATGATGAGTTCAAATCTGAAACATTAATATTTGAACTTGCTAAAGCTTTATTGTTCATAGCACTAGTTGTAACTGAAACATTATTATTGGTATCATTATTACTACTATTGTTGTTGTTGTTGTTGTTGTTGTTACTGCTGTCATCATCATTATTATTATTGTTATTATTGTTACTACTATTGTTGTTGCTATGGTTGTCATTATTATTATTGTTGCTGCTGTTGTTATCATTGTTATTATCATTGTTATTATTGTTGCTGCTGCTGCTGCTGTTGTTGTTGTTGTTAATATTATTAGTAGTGTTGCTGTTATTACTACTACTAATATTATTATGATTATTAACAATGTCATTGATATTATTATCATTAATTTTATTATTGCTAACATTGGCATTGGCGTTCATGACAGAATTATTATTAACGACGCCATTCTCATTCTTGACAATGTCACCGGCGGCGGCAGCCGCTGCTGATCGACCAAGTAACGGTTGTGCGTGATTGTGATACGAAGCAGCAAATATTTGAGAAGCACGTTGAATAAGATGATTTATCTTTTGGTGATAGTGTAATCGATGTGGCGGTAATGGAGAAAAATCCGGCATCATCTTTTGCTTTATTTCCTAAACAGCACAACATTAGCATTTCATGATAATTATCTTAAAAAAATTTTTTATTTCTATAAATACCCCTTGTGGATTGGTGTATTGATCAGCTACCGTGGCAAGATAACTAAGATTCGACTGAAGACGCATTTTATAACTATACATGATAGAATAGGTAAAGAAAGGGTAATTACTATTAGAGAATAAATTTCAGACTATGAAACATCTCTAATCACTTACGCATTCATCTCTTGAGCATTCATCCATCCTTTTGTACCATAGTCAATGCATACTCGAATTAGTTCTACGTTCACATCAAGTATCTATCGAAAGTAATACGAAAAAAAAATGATGAGAACAGATAATTGGTAGTATTCGACTCAAAATAGTTGGTATCTTCTCTCATTATTTTCTTCAAAGTAAATATCGTCTTCTCAAAATATAATGATAAAGATAATAAATTCGATGTCTTTTTATGGTTTTGAACACGTGCTCACACGCGCGCACACACACCGAATAATTTCTTTTTTATAAATAAACTACTAGTAGTACAGACATACAAAAGTCATATTTTTTATGAACATATACCGCTTGAACGCATTTCTGTGTATACTCTGTAATAATTGATGATGGTAAACGTATTAAATTATTAAGTTAAATTCATTCATCGAGAAAACATCAATTCGATGAAAAATATTAAGATAATTGCCTGCAGGAAAAAACATAGGGGCCCCGTTCATTGAACGTGTCTGTCCGCCGCCTCCTTTACTATCACCGGGACTACTATTAGTGCCTCCATTTACATCGGAAATCTTCACGGAAACAGGCATGGTAGTCATAGTATTGCCGCTAATAGAAGCTTGAGCCGCACCGCTCATATACTGGTTATCATTTACGTGTTGCTGTTGTCCCATAGGATTAGGTGTGGTGGTTGTTTGTAATGTGTAGTTTCCAGGGCTATTCAACGACTGTGAATGAGTTTGCGATGGTTCTGATGCACCCCAGGTACTAAGCGAACGAAGTTGCGGATCATAAGTTGTTTGAAGTGATTGGTTGTTGCTGTTGTTGTTATTGTTTGTGTAGTTTTGCGAGGAAAAGGGTGGTTGAAAGTCTTCATTCATGTCTTTTGTTCTCGTAAGTTCAAAATTTGCAGTGTGAAACAATGGGTTGTTTAAATTGATCTGATCACATGTATTCATGTTTATATATAAATATGACGATCCATTTTAAAAATATGACTAGTTTTTCAACAAAATATTTTTTTATTCAAGCATTTAATGTCGTCTTTTCTTTGAGCACAAAGTCTCACGAGTATCGAAGAAGAAGAAGAAGAAGCTTAACCTTGCGCAAACTATGCAAAGCTCATTCATTTGACGAAAGCGAAGAAGCTTAATCTTGGGCAAACTATGCAAGGCTCATTCATTTGACGAAAGAAAAGATTATAATCAAATCAAAAATAAACTTTAAAACCCAAACTTATATAGATTGAAGTTAAAGAGAACATTAAACTATCTCAAATCTTACGAGCACAATTTAATAAGAATTCTAACCAGGACATTGTTTACTTATTGAGCAAACATTTGATAAAGAAATGAACGTTAAAAACAGTCCAATACGAAAATATGGAATTGAAAAATACACCCAAAAAAAACATTGATGGGGAACAAAGAAATTAATTAATGCGATCAGAAAAATTAGGGGAGGATCAAGGAAATAAAGAATTAGCAGGGATAAAAATTAAAGGTGATGAAAGACTAAAGAAACAATGAAGGTATCTATATTCATTAAAAATCATTATGATTCTTCATGCGTATTGAATTGGATTGAATAGGTTAATTGTATAGTGTTCCCCTCGCTCATCAGTTTTTCATTTTTCTTTTACCCATGTCGTTATCAAAGAATTGAGACATGCATGATCTCAATTATCGATCATCAAGTTTCGGCCTTGTATTAATTATTGTGGCAGATTAAACATTGAAGTGACAATCAAAAGTATCATGACGCCATTCGTTTTGATCTTGATTTGGACGATAATTTATATCTTGCATTTTTGATTCGGAAATTAACCATTTTCGTAGAGGTAAAAATTACGCCGCGGGGGAAAAAAAAGATCAAAGCGTGACATTGTTCAGAATCAGGTCATCGAAGAACTGTTTAAAGCATTATCTATCGTTTCATTAATAAATTGTTAAAATGTCAGTATATTGAATAAAAATTTTTTGTTTCACTCAATGCTGTAATATTTCCAATCTTCAATTTTATCGTATGGACCCACTCGACCCAAACTCATTTCGTCATAAGTTTTCGATAGTTAATGGCATTACCCTTCGTATGTCATGCATTCCTTTTTGGAAAGTTTATTGCTAACCTGACGTCTGACCTTTACCTTATTTTGCCTAAAAAGACTTTGTAGACGAAGGTGAAGAACGTAACGAGGCAATAGTCCTCTGCCATGGGTTCCCAGACTTGTGGTATGGCTGGCGTTACCAAATTCCAGTCTTGGTCAAGAAAGGCTATCGCGTTATTGTACCTGACCTTCGAGGTTTTGGTCAAACGGTGAATATATAATACATTAACGTGGTTGCAAGGAATAAAATTGATTAAACTCTTTAAAATATTAATAGGATGCCCCAAGATGTCCCCCAGAAAATTTACAGCTGTATGGTTTTAAGAATATATGTCAAGACTTGGTTGAATTGACCGAACAATTGAATATTCGAACGGCTATCTATTGTGGGCATGATTGGTATATATAGAGATGATTTGATAATTATGTCTGAGCGCTTGATTATTCATTTCATTGTTTTTTAGGGGTGGAATGGTAGTTTGGCGTATGGCTCAGTATCACCCTGAACGTGTGAGAGCTGTAATAAGGTATCTCTCATTATAATAATTGCGCTCATGTATAGCACACACATTCCCAATTTAATTTTTTTTCGATATTTGATATGACAGCATTTGCACCTTCTATACCCCACCGCGCGATCATTACTTAAGTGTTGAAGATATAGCTCGAGAGATGCCATCTTTTCAATATCAAATCTATCTCTCGCATCCGAAAGCCGAGATCGAGTTAGACAGTAATGTTTGTCACATCGCTATCTTTTGTTGCATTTCTTTATCGCGTGATAAAACGCGTCTTAAATAATTATATCATCGTAAAAAATATCTCAGGTCGAAACCGCGCTCAAAGCATTAATACGTAGCAGTAAAAAAGAAGAATATTTTAAATTGTTCGATGGTAAAGTATACCTAGGATCTTTGAATAAGGCGCCGAAAAGTGCATTTATCTCGGATAAGGTTTGTTCTTGACATCTTTTTCGAGTATTCGTGACATTATTTATTATCTTACGATTATATTTACGATTCGTTCAGGAATTAGATTATTATATTGCACAATACAAAGCTCGTGGCTTTCATGGTGCTTTAAATTGGTATAAAACTAGAAAAGTTAATTATCAAGATGAAAAAGGTAATAATAAAATAATTTAATAACGCAAAATAAATGATTGCTTTGAATTTCGATCTCATGAATTGACATCATCTAATAAAATAAGGTCTACGAAGAGAAATAAACACCCCCTCTTTAATGGTAAATAACGTAATCTACATTCGTACTCATCCTCAGCCAACATTACTAACCTTTTTCATCAAAGATTACTGCCGGTAAAGACAATATCCTCAAACCTGAATTTGCCAAAGATATGCCTAAATATTGTTCGGATTTGGTGATTGAGGTATTTATTACATTTTATTAACTATTTTTTTTTTATCTGTCATGCTAATGTTAAATTTTTTTTAGCATGTTGAGGAATCTGGACATTGGATGATGATTGAACAACCACAAAAGCTTAATGAAATTATAACAGCTTTCTTGGATAAATTGAAAACAAGAACTGATAAGGCTAAAATTTGAACTAATCCGCATGGGTGTAACTTAAACTGCATACTACGCAAGCTATAGTCTCTTAATTTAACTCGGTTTGCTTTTTAATTTTCTATTATTATATAATACTTATACAAAGATGTCAATGAGTAACAATAATTTGCTGAATCATCTTTTCTTATTTCTTGCCGCTTGTCTTCTTGCCTTTCCAGGGCGTGTTTTGACGATTCTCTTTTTTAGCTTTGCTTTTGAGGCCTATTAAATAAATTTCATTAAATACATTTGCCCTATAATAACAAATTTTAAATTGTGTGAGGCATACGTAGAAAATCAACTTACTCCCCAACCACCCTTCATTTTCTTCGGATTAAAATCTTCAATATCTCCTGAGGAATCCGCGGTGTTGGATTTTAAATGACGTTTCTTCCCTCCAAATCCATATTTTGCGTCCTAATTTGTTTAAAGTGTTAGTTCTGTCATGCAAAAAAAGAATAAAATATATTCATTAATCGATTTGCCCATACTTTTTTGGCGCGCTTTTTATTCGGCATAGTTGTTGTTTTCTGCCGTTTATTCGGTCGCTTATCTTCAATGGCAGCTTTTTCGAGCGCTATATCGAAATCATCATCAAGAGCAGTATCCTCGATACCCTTTCGCTCTAAACATGAGTGCGTCAGTGCAAATCGAAAAAAAATGTCTTCCACATAACACACAAACTTTGAAAAAGCTCACTTTTTTTCATCGCCTTTATCTTTTCCAATTCTTGAACTTTTTGTTTTTGTCGCTCTTGAATTTTTTCTACTTGAACCTTTTTACCAAACTTCTTCAATTCACGTTGACGACGCGCATCCTCGCCTGCTTTGATACGATGTGTTTCATCCAGTAGTTTTTGTCGAATCTTAGCCATGTGTTCATCTGATTTTACCATTTCAGCGAAATAATCATCTGGTCGAGAGAAAGGTGTCCCATCTTTAAGTATTCGAGTGCGTCCTTCATTGGCAGATTCGAGTGCTTGTTTATAACTAATCAAGGGGAATTGAGTTTATAATTCATGTTACAATTTACTCGACAAAAAAAGCGAAAAATAAGATAAATAAATCGGATAAATACAATGCAAGCTCTCGTTCCATATCATTATTTACATCTTTTATAATAACCGGCTCTGTCGAAGTTATAACTTGAGTTTCGATCCAAGGTAAATCGAGTTTTAATTCATTGGATATTCGAGTTAATACTGCCTTGATTTAGCATGAGCATCTGAATTAATAAGTATTGTCACAATTAATAGTCAAGTTATTAAAATTAAAATTACCCTGTTATTAATAGTTATACGTTGTTGAGGAACTATATCCTCATGTAATTCCTCTTCAGACAAATTGTCCAAAGAAATTTCATCCCCTTCATCACTATTATCTTTTATCGAGCTTATTTCGGCATTTTCCGAGTTATCAGAGTCATTAGATTCTTCTGCCGATAGTTCAAGAAAAAGCTTTTCAATTTTACTCGAAATATTTTTGTGCTCAATTTCCTCCTCTTCTTCCTCTTCCGCCTCACTTTCCTCTTCTTCGCTACTCTCCCCCAATAACGCTTCTTCAACCTTTTTTTTACTTATAACTTCTTTTATTGCTTTATTAACTCCTTTCTTGCCAACTTGTAGAGACTTCACTTTTTTTGGTTTTGCTTCAGTTATTTTAGAGGCGGCGACTGCATTCTTTTTTGCATTCTTTTTGGCATTCAAAGGTTTCCCTAGCTGAGCTCTTTTTGATTTCGTCGGCATTTTTTTTTTAGCGGAAACTTTTTGTATGTTGATAACACAATTTTTATTTCAAGTAAAAAAATACATGTATAGTTTTTTCCCAAAAATTCATAAAACTTTAGATTGGTTATAAATCCCAAGTCATGTGAGAGGATTCCAGACGCGCCTGTAGGATTATACAAATTTGGCTACGATATTTTCATCTACTACTTTTTTTGGTTCGAAGGGCTTTCCTTTATATACTAACATCGCGCGGTTAACCATGACACCTTCAACTTTAGGATAAGCTTCATAATGCATTGTCACTTTAAACCCGTCCATAAGATCCTCAGCCGTTTGATTCATCAAAAACATATCACATGATTCCCCTTCTTGACTTACCATCATCAATACTAATGGCCATGGTGACATGGTGAATTGTAATTTGGCTTGGGGCGTAAATCCGCCATTAGACGACATAATTCCCAATGTTTGAGCCGACTCGTGACTTAACGATCCCTCTAATTCACGAACATGTCTGGGCGCACATTTACCCATAACTTTTTTACATTGTCCAATTAAGAATATAGTTTTATCAGGAAGAGTCCATCGACCGCGAAAGTCAATACCTCGATCATTAGACCCCCCACATCGACGCGTTTCAATGCCAAATATTTCTCGAAGGCATTTAATCGTCTCGTATTCGTATAACGTTCCGTGATATACTGTTGCTTCTGTGTTCTGGTCCTTTTTTGCGAGAAATGTTTCAATGGTTTTATGCTTTTGAACTAGTGATTTTTTGCTGGAAACTGAGCGGCTTAAAATTGACGCGTTTTTTATATGAAATTTTTGCTTCGACCATATACATGGAGTTGTTAGGCTCTTGTAAATTCGTACAAAATTTATTTTACGTAAAGAAATAATGCTCATAATAACAATGTATTTTAAAAACAGAAAAAATGCCAAATGGTTATGTTATTTGCATATTTCACATAGTGAATATCTCGCACAAAATTTTTTCATGGCATAGCCTCAAAGAGAATTAAACAAGACACCACGTGCAAAGTTCATGCAAACTTTTGTCGTGGATGTAATCTATTTGTTGGTAATTCAGTTTTCTGATTGGTGACTTTTTAATATTTCATATTTATTAACTTGGGGAAATTATTTCAAACTAAATTAATTTTTCCTGACCCAACTTACCGAGTTGCTTATTTTTTTTTCTCGTCTTATTTTTTCGGCCACCTCTCACTGGATTTAATACAACATGGGCTGTATGTATATGAAAAGAAAAATTTTCTTTAACCAAAGCTGCGATGGCAACGTTTTAGTTAACGCTTGTTGTCCAGCCCAAATTGCACTTTTTCTTAAAAATCCATATTTACCTTGACTTTTTGATTTATTAAACTTATATTTTCTTTTAACGATAGTTCGATTTCTTCATCTCATCAGGCCGTTTATGGCCATACTTCCGGAAGTTACATCTCCCGATCGAAAGGTATTTTCTCCAAAACATAAACACGCTTCTTATACGGCATCGTCTTATTTTGTTGATTTTCAACAACTCATAAGCTAGATTTCCTAAATTTTCAAAAAATCAAAAAAATAGGTTCCTTTTAAACAAAAAGTTCTATGGACAGCTGTAACACTTTTTATTTTCTTGGTGTGCTCACAAATCCCACTCTACGGTATCATGTCTTCTGACTCGTCCGATCCTCTCTATTGGTTGCGTGTAATTCTTGCTTCCAATAGAGGCACGCTGATGGAGCTTGGTATCACACCAATCGTCACGTCGGGCATGATCATGCAACTATTAGCTGGTGCTAATATTATCGAGGTGGATTTTAGCGTGAAAGAGGATCGCGCGCTGTTTAGTGGTGCGCAGAAACTTTTCGCTATGGTATTTGCATTTGGTCAGGCTACTGTTTCGGTGATGACTGGCTTGTATGGGGATCCAAGTGATATTGGTGCTGGCGTTTGTCTATTGTTGATCATTCAGCTGGTTGTCGCCGGTCTTATTTCTATGTTATTGGATGAATTATTACAGAAAGGTTATGGCCTTGGTTCTGGGATTTCACTTTTCATCGCTACAAACATCTGTGAGTCTATCGTTTGGAAAGCTTTTAGTCCGACAACCGTAAACACTGGACGTGGCCCCGAATTCGAAGGCGCTATCATCGCATTGTTCCATCTTTTATTTACCCGAAGTGACAAAACTCGCGCACTGAAAGAAGCTTTCTATCGCTCCAACTTGCCAAACGTGATGAACCTTTTGGCCACTTTAGTGGTATTTGGCATCGTTATTTATCTTCAAGGTTTCCGTGTTGAACTTCCCGTGAAATCACAAAGAAATCGTGGTCAACGTGGTACCTACCCGGTCAAGCTATTCTACACCTCCAACATGCCGATTATGTTACAATCCGCTCTTACTTCCAATATATTCTTAATCTCGCAGATGTTATACAACAGATTCCCGGACAACCTTCTCGTTCGTCTTCTTGGTGTATGGACTGTACGTATATTTTATGTATATTGTTCTACAGTTTTCTCCTATGATACTGAAATTCTTGATTTTATTCTGTTTTAGCCACATGATGGAGGTTCGCAATTGTTTGCTTCTAGTGGACTAGCGTATTTCATGTCACCCCCAAGAAATATTACAGATGCTCTTTTAGACCCAATACATACTTCGATATATATTTTATTCATGTTGACTGCCTGTGCTCTTTTCTCCAAAACATGGATTGAGGTCTCAGGCTCGTCTCCTCGCGAGGTCGCTAAACAACTCAAAGAGCAGGGAATGGTCATGGCTGGTCACCGTGAAACCTCAATGTACAAAGAACTAAAACGTGTGATTCCAACTGCTGCTGCCTTTGGGGGTGCTTGCATTGGAGCTTTATCCGTTCTTGCTGATTTACTCGGTAAGCTTAGAAATCGTTAATTCGCGATTATCATTAGTCTAGATATTGATTGAGATTTTTTCAATAGGGGCTCTTGGATCCGGTACTGGGATATTACTGGCTGTCACCATTATTTACTCATACTTTGAAATGTTTGTTAAGGTTTGTAAAGCAAGCTAGCTAGCAAGCATGAGTGATATTGGCATATTATGACATATTTAACTAAAATTTCGTACACTTTTAGGAACAAGCTCAGGAAGGCGGCATTGACGCTATACTCTTTTAATACTCAATATCTTTTATAAATTGTTATTACGTATACATACGTATAGCAATAACTGTCCAAGTGAATAAATCAAAAAATGATTATAAACATTAATTCGGTAATGTTTCATATCGTATAGAAAAAGAACATTGCATAGTTTGCGCCAGACAAAAACATCTTTTGTGCTCATAGACGACGTCAGTGCTTGGAATACCAGGACCTTGAACGTTAAAACTCGAATGCCAGTGCTTTGAAAGCCGGAGCTTTTGCGCAGTTATACATTTTTCAACTCGCATCTTAATACCTAATAAAAAAAATTTTATTGACTATCGATATAATTAAATAATGAATTTTAATAAAAATACATATTTCCGATAATTTCATTGTGTTAAGATCATTGTATGTTTATTATATATATTAAAAGTAAACTAGTTTTTAGGATCAGTCTTTCTTTCCGGGTTCTGGAATACCATTAACATATATTTATGTTCTGTGACATCTTGAAGAAAAAGATAATAGTAGTTTAATAAATAGCTAAAGTAACAAGACAATTCAACTAAATTTAATAGTATATTCTTACCAGGTGTAAGTATAATCTCATACTTTTTGCTTCTGATACGAAGGAGTGTTAATTCGTTCTTTTGTATCTTTAATAACATTGGGATACAAGAATAAATTTTAATGATCAAGGCAAAATGTATTATAGACTTATAGCAAAAGATCTCGTTTTTATATTTGCATCATACACTCGACCTTTCATTCATCCCATCCCATAATAACTTAAAAAAAGACTCACTGCATCAGGCTCATCAATCTCTTGAATCATGTTTTGTGACATTTCTAAATACTTTGAGAGTTTTTCTGCATATTGTTTTGTTATCACAGCATCAAAAGTAGTCTTAATTACTGAACCTTCTTTATTAACGACCAACACGCCTAAAACGTGCGGATTGGCAATAAGTGGCTTCAGCATCTCATCAAGTTCTGAGGCCTACATTATTATTTAAAGTTTTCCAAGCTTTAATTAAGAATGGACACAAATTATTTATACATATATACATACCATAGTTCGAAAATATCAGGAACAAAGACACTATAAATCATAAGTATGTTCTTTACTACCATTCGATTCGTCTCGTTTAGACGAATCATATGATGGTAAAATCACGTGCAAAAAATCTCGGCGCATTCCCATATTAGGAGATTTGAAATTTGATTCCGTACCGTGATCTAACATCAAACATGCAAGATTTTGAAATAGCTTCGACCAACATTACCCGAAGCATGTCAAGAAACATGATCTTAATTAGAAATTCTTAATAACATTAAAATTTAAAACCATAACTAGGAATTGGTTAAAGCGTAATCCATCATGTGATCCATATTCAATAGGGATGAAAAAGAAAATCAATATCTAAATTTGTCTTGGAATACTAATTAAAATTATTGAAACTGTAATTTTACATATAATTTTGTTCTTTGCTCTAATCATTACCCTTATTCAGATTTTAAAAATTATTAAAATTATATTTTAATCATTCTTTATAACTAGTCCAAATTATATATGATGCATATAAGCTAAAATTGACTAATCACATAACATATTTTAAATTTAAAAATTTCAACTTAAATTTTAAAATTTTACAAAAAAAGTTGATTTAATATAACTTTGTAAAAAATTATGTATTTAATTTAATATATATTGATATTATTAAATACTAAATCCAGAACTCTTCTATATAAATAATACTTTTTTGCTACATATTCAACAGCTTTTTTAATTAAACTCTTATGATATAACAAAAAATTTTTCTAATAAAATATCAGATAGTTGATAAAGATATTAAATTTAATTCTTTTAAAATAATTTCTTATAATTCTTTTCAAGTATAATTATAATTCACATATATATATATTATTTAATAGCATCCTAAAAATTCTTTATATAATTAAGTTTATAATGAAATTTAAGATAAAAAATTACTTTATATTCCATTATAATAATTATTTTTTCTAATTAATATTTTTTTTTAATAAAAATAGGCTAACTAATTATAATTATAATCATATAATAATTTTTTTTAGTTTTTTTTGAAGTAAAATATTTGAATAATTTAAAAAAAGATCATATTTTATAAAATTTTATTTATATAATAATTTTAATTAGATTATCTTTTTTTAGTTTAGATCTTTATTTTATATTATTTATATAATAAATTAGCTTTTGTATTACTTTTCTTAAAGATTAATTTCATTCTGAATATATAGATAATTATTTATATATTTAATATTATTATCATTTTAAGTTTATATATATATAAATATTTTAAAATGATAAGAGTAATTATATTTATAATAATTATTTGCTTTTATAACTTTAAAAAAT
>CAJVPS010000500.1:0-23509 GCA_910591765.1 Ambispora leptoticha
GAAATTGATCTTCTTAAAAATGTAATACAAAGCTAATCTGTTATACAGATAGTGCAAAATAAAGATCTAAACTAAAAAAGATCTAAAGGAAGATAACTCAATCAAAATTATTACATATCTCCTTACTTAAAGTATAATATTCTTATTGTATTTAAAAGTATGATTTCTCAAAGATATTAATCTTTTTTATAGTATTTTTCAGATTGTTAAGAGATTTTCAAGTTGCATCATAAAGAGGATAATCTAGCCATTTAACAAGATATTAGAATTTATAATAATGAATTCTTTTATTAAGAATATTTTCAATTTCATACTTTTCTTCATTATCAAAGGTAATAATTACTGGTAATGGTTGATATCTGTTAAATTCATCATCAGGATTATATTTCTTTAGTAGTGAAATATGAAATATTAGGTATAATTTCATATTTTGTGATAGTTGCAGTTTGTAAGTGACAGAAGATATTTTAGTAATAATTTCAAAGGGATCTATAAACTTTGATATAAGTTTCTTGGTTGTTTTTTGTTTATTAACTGAAGATTTTATATTACAAGTAGAAAGAAGAACTTTATCTTCAAGATTGAATTCTTTAAATCTTCTATATTAATTTATATATTTACTTTGTCTTTCTTGTATTTTAAGTAATAAGTCTTTGATTATCTTGATCATATTATTCTAATATTTCATGAAATCTTGAGAGATTATAATATTATTTTGCTATAACAAGATATTAATTGGTATACAAGATGCTTGTCTACAATCTAATTTAAAAGATGTATAATCTATTAAAGTATTTTTATTATTATTGTAAGCAAATTCTGTAACTACTAAATTTTCATCCTATCTATTTTGCTGATAGATAGTATATATTCTTAATATTTCTTCTAAGATTCTGTTAAGTTTTTCTGTCTGGCTATCTGTTTGAGAGTAAAAGACTATAGATATAACAAGTTTAATTTCAAGTTGTTCAAAAAGAAATTTTCAGAAGCAACTTGTAAATTTTACAACTTTATCTAATATTATAATTATGAGTAAGTCATGTAATTTAAAAATATTTTTAAAGAAAATCTTTGCAATATCAGGTATTATTGCTATTGTTATAGTTAGTATGAAGTATGCTCTTTTGATAATTTATCTATAAAGGTTACTATAGCATTATATTTAGACTTGGTGGCTAGAAGTTGAATTATGAAATTCATGATGATATATTTCTATCTGTATTTTGGAATAGCTAGAGGCTGGAGTAATTCTGAGGATTATTGATTATTACTTTTATTATACTGATATAATTCACAACTGGTAATATATTTGTGAATACTTTTATTCATCTTTGATCAATAAAATTGTTAAGATATTGCTATATATATTTTATCAATTTCAATATGTCCAGTTATTAGTACATCATGAAATTCAAATAATATTTTTATCTTCAAATTTTTATCATCAGGTATAGCTAAGCAACTAGTATTTTTCAAATATATTAATTCATCTTTCAACTCAAAGTTCTTTACTTTAATTTATTGTTTTAGATTGGTACTATTAAAGTTCTTCAAGACTTCATATATTTTTGCAAAATATTTATTTGCTTGATACTTCTTTATCAATTCTTCTTTTTTATCAGATTGATAATAATTATTGAAATATTTGCTAGATGTGATTGATATGAAAGTGCATCTGCTACTATATTATCTTTATCAGATTTATATTTAACTTCAAAATTACTAGTCTATAAAGTTTCTAACCAGCAAGCTTATCTCTTTGAAAGATTATGTTGTGTTTTAATATATTTCAAAGAGATATAATCTGTGATAACTATGAACTTTTACTCTTCTAAATATGACTTTCAGAGTCTAATAGCATATATAATTGTAAGTAACTCTTTTTTATGAACCAAATAGTTTTGTTTAGCTAGTAAAAGTTTTCTTGATTCAAAAGTTATAGGTTGATTTCTCTTGCCCTGATTTTGATTTAACACAGCTCTTATAGTGAAATCTAAAGTATCTGTAATAACTGTGAATAATAGTTTTGGTTCAGATAATAATAAGACTAATACTGATGTGAGATATTACTTTAATTATTCAAAAGCTTGTTGTATTATAATAGATCATTCATACTCTTGATCTTTATGTAGGAATGTTATGAGTAATAAGATAGTTACTAAAAACCTTTCACAAATTTTCTATAGTAACTTGCAAGATCCAAAAATAAGCAAAGTTCTGATATATTTATTGATATTGGCCAATCTCTAATAGTGATAATTTTTCTTTGATCAACAGAGATACCATCTGCTAAAATGAAGTGTTCATGATATTTTATATATTATTATATATTATCATAATTCTTTCACTTGACATATAATTTATATTTGTGAAGTATTTCTAATACTGTCTGAAGATGTTGAATATACTCTTTCTTTATTTTACTATATATTAAGATATCATTTAGATATATGATTACAAATTTATCAAGATAATTATGAAATATGTTGTTTATAAATGTCATAAAGATGGCTGGTGCATTGATAAGATCAAAAAATAGAATCAAGAACTCATAGTATCCATAGCAAGTTCTAAATGTTGTTTTATATATATCTTCTTCTGCAATATGAATTTGATGATATCCTGAATACAAGTTTAGCTTTGAAAAGTATTTTGAATCTGTGAGTCTATCCATTAATTTATCAACTCTAGATAAAGAATAGCGATTCTTGATAGTAATTTTGTTCAAAGCTCTATAGTCAATACATAGTCTGAATATATCTTCTTTCTTATATACAAAAAGAACTGGTACTCCAAAAGGTAAGATACTTGAATAAATGAAATCTTTCTGAATAAGATTAGCTAATTATTTCTTGAGCTTATCTATCTCTATAAAAGAAAGTCTATAGATGAATCTGAATGATGGTTCAGATTCTGGGATGAGATCAATTTTATGATCAATTATTCTTTTAGGTAATAACTGGTTTAGTAAGATTTTTGGAAATACATCTTTGTATTTTCTCTTGATATCTAATACTTCAGGTAAAAGTAATTTTTCTTTTGATTCTTCTTTGTCTTCAGTATTATTAAGATGTATAGTGAAGAGTTTTACATCTGCTAGTAGATTTGTAATTTATTATTTTGAGATGTAAATTGAATTGCAACTGAAGCCTGACTTTATTTCATTATCAGCTTGTATTTTTATTATTTTTGATCTATAGATAAAGGTGATAATATTATTTCTCTAATCTATGATTGAGTTGACATAAAATAATCAAGATTTACCTAGGCTAAGATCATATCTCTGCAATTTCAATATCTGAGCATCCATCTTGTACATTCTATAGGTATCTAACTTTAATTTATCAATTCTTATCATGATGATGTCAGTAATCTTCTTGTTATCAGTAAATTTAACTGTGACTGATATTATCTTTTATAATTTTACTTTGTTCTTTTATATAAATTTCTTATCAACAAAGTTTCTAAATATATCACTGTCAAGTAATATCCATACTGGTTTGCTATTCACTTAACCATTAAATTTCAATAATCTTTCTTTATTTATTATCTTTTAAATAAGTAAACTTAACTCTTTTATAAGACTGTGAAGATTCTTCTTATTTATCTTTTATATTTGTAATTTTGGTCTTTGATTTTGAATAATAATTTTTAGTAAAGTAACCTGATTTGTCACAGTTATAACAAATACCTTTTTATTTATTATTCTTTTAATTATTATTATTCTTTCTGTTATTATAATAACTCTCTGTCTGATCAAGTTCTATTGGTATAGAGCTATTATTCTGATAGTTTCTGTGCTAATTCTAAGAGCAATAATTATTATTATTCCTGCTTGATAGATTTAGTGATCTGTCTTGCCTATATATAGCTGTATTATAGTGAATAGCTAGCTTTAAAGCTTTTTCTAGAGTTTCTGATATCTGGTAACTCACTTTTATTTTGATAATAGATTTCAAATCTTCTATAAAGTATATGACTTGGTCTAGATCATCTATGTCAGTTATTTGACTAACTATATTTCTAAATTTAGTATCATAGTCTTATACTGAATCAGTTTGATAAAGAAGATATAATTATCTGCAAAGATATTATTATCTGCAAAGATATTATTAATAGTGAGACAGTTGAAAGACTTCTTTAAGTGCTATAACAAAGTTATCCTAATTCTTAAAAGATATTGCATGATTATTGACCTTGAATTTATTAAAATATCAATATAATGCTATATCAGTAAATGAGATTGCTGTATATTATACTTGTATCTTTTCATTTGTAATTTCTTGAGCCAAGAATACAATTTTGATTTACATAATTTAGACAAGTATATTTTCATTAGGTTCTTCAAAGTATGTAGGTAATTTAACTGAAAGGTGAGATAAGAGTTTGGAACTAGAGGAATTATCTTCTTTTACTATCTTAATTAATTCAGTCATGCTTGTCATGAATTATGTGAATTGTTCTGGGTTTATTCTGACAAAATATTATTTTATTAAAACTAAAATATGTGGGTGTAAGATGTGTAATATATAATATAATATGTAAAATATTAAAGGATAATGTTTGTAATAACTATATCTACTATTATCAAGTTGTAAGATTATTTTATTAATGATTGTAAATAAGATAAAATATGATATAAATAGTTTTAATTTTATAACTTATAATTATTTTTATTATTTAAAAGTATTTAGATCTAAAAGAAAATTATAAAACAGAGAGATCTTATTTATATTGAAAGAAATGAATACAAAAAGTAAATAAATTAATAATGAAATCTATTTTAAAATACATATAGTTGAACAGAATTAATTAACTTAATTCACATTTCTGAAGGGTAACTAATTATAATTCAATAAATAATAATAAAAGAAGAATAAATAAAATTATAAAGAAAATAATTAATTAAAAATATTAATAATCTAAATTTATAATTATGATACACATGGTGATTATCTGGATAACAATGTGCTAAATCTAGATATATTAAATACATAATGATTATCTGTATATCCAGAGTGAAATTGATCTTCTTAGAAATGTAATACAAAGCTAATCTGTTATACAGATAGCACAAAATAAAGATCTAAACTAAAAGAGATCTAAAGGAAGATAATTCAATCAAAATTGTTATATAATTCTTATGAATAATATTTTTCATAACTATTTAGATAAATTTGTTATCATTTATCTTGATGATATTCTTGTATTCAGTAATATTAAAGAAGAATATCTTAATCATCTTCACATTATTCTTTTTAACTTTGTGAACATAAACTTTATATCAAATTAAAGAAATATAAACTTATAAAGTAATATATTAAATACTTAAGTTATTTTATTTTAAGTCAAGAAATCTTAGTAGATTAATACAAAATTATTATTATTTATAACTAATCTTAACTAACAAATATCTCTGAGCTTTAATTATTCTTAAATCTTACTAGTTATTATAAAAAATTTGTCAAAAGATTTTTTGTAATCATTTCATTACTTATAGTCTTACTTCATAAAGATCATAAATATATTTGAAATGATCTTGAATAATAAGTATTTAACAACTTAAAATAGTATTTAATTACTATATCTATTTTAATTTTGCCAAATTCTAAACTATTCTTACAATAATAATTGATGCATCTAAGTTTATTATAGAAGTTGTTCTTAGTCAAAATTATAGAAAAAAAGATCAACCTATTACCTATAAATCATATAAATTATCACCTGTTGAGCAAAACTATTCTATATATGAAAAGAAACTTCTTACTATTATATATATTATTCATCTTTGGAAATCATATTTGAAAAAATAATGCTTTATTATTATTATTGATTATGAATCTCTTAAGTATATCAAAATACAGCATAATTTTTTTAAATGTCAAGCTTGCTAGCTAAAAATCTTACAAGTTAATAATTTTATTATTAAATATAAATCAAAAAAGAAAAATATTATTATCAATACTTTATCTCATCCATTACAAGTAAATAATATTACTATAATTTTTGCATAATTAATCAATGATAAAAAATTGTAATAAGAATATAAAAATGATAATTATTTTAAGAAAATCTGGATAATCTTGCATAATTTTGAATTAGCTATATCAAAATAATAATTGAAAATATATTATTTTGAGCTAAAAAATAATAAAATTATCTTAAAAATACAGATCAACTTGTTATATTCAAGATAAAGCTTTAAGAACACAAATCTTGAAAGAATATCATGATATTTCTATCTATAATCATCTGGAAATTGATAAAATTTATGAGTAATTACTAGTAATGGAAGCTACAACTAGCCATAACTCTATCACAATTCTCTAATTAGCTATCATAACTCTATTATAATTCTCTGATTAACTATCACAAGTCACAACTAGTTGAAGAGTCATCTTTAGCAATTATAATAATACTATTATTAATCAAAAATATCTAAGAATATTTGTAAATACATTCTCAGTTATGAAAAATATCAAAAAAATAAAAATAATAATCAATTATCTATAGATCTTCTATAACTTTTGAAAATATCTAAATAGTACTGAAAATAAATTACTTTAGATTTTATTATATAACTATTTATAACTTGACAAGAATATATTACAATTTTAGTTATTGTAGATTGTCTTACTAAATATGCTTATTTCATTCCTATACATAATACTATTACTATATCTGAAGTTATCAAACTCTTTTTTAATAATATCTTTAAATTATATATATTATCTTGTATTATAATTTCAGATCATAATATCAAATTTACTAGTTATTTTTAAAAATCACTATTTGAATAAATTAGTACTAAATTGACTATATCAATTATATTTTACTTGCAAATTAATGAACAAACTAAGAGAATGAATCATATTTTAGAAGAAATATTAAGAATTTATTCTACTTATAATTAAGATCACTAGGATAAATATCTTGTTACTACTGAATTTATATATAATAATTCTATTTAAGCTTTTTCTGGTCATATATCCTTCAAGTTAGATTATAATCAACATCTAATTATACTTGTAATACTTGTCTTAGATAATAAAGTTATTATTGCTAATAAATTTATTCAATATTGAAATAATATAATAAAAGATATTAAAGATTTATTAATGAAAGTACAAAATTACTAATCTAAATATACTAATTAATATTATTATTATCAAGAATTTAAAATTGGAGATCAAGTCTTACTTTTAACTTATAATATTATTGATCTGTGAATAAATAATACTCTAATAAAAAGCTTATATCTAAATATATTAATTTTTTCATTATTCTTAAAATAATTTTACTTGTTGTATATAAACTAGATTTATCTTCGTATATAAAAATTCATTCTATTTTTTATATTTTATTATTAAAATTATATAATTTTAATGATAATAAAGAATTTATTTATCCAATATCATCACAACTAATTATTATATCTGAAACTGATAAAGAAGAATTTGAAGTTAAAGTTATTTTAGATAAAAGAATTATTCATAATAAATCATAATATTTAGTTAAATAGCTAGATTATCCTTTTCATGATTCTACCTGAGAATCTTTGAAAAATCTTTACAATACTATAGAACTTATGAAATCTTTTAAATCAAAGTATCAATGAGAAAATTAATTCTTAAGAAGAAGATAATATAACAAATTTAATTTTCTTTTACAGATTATTATTACATCATATACTGTATCACATACTATACTACATATAATACTATATCACAAAAATCATCTTATAAAGTTATACAGTATACTTGAATTATTTTAGCTATAGATAGTTTTCTTAATAGAATTTTTCTTTTTTCTTGTTCTACTAATTTAGATAGTATATTATTATAATTATATATTTCATTTATAATCATTTATTTCTTTATTTATTTATTAATAAGCATCTTCTGGAGATACTATCATATAAGTATTATCTATTATTAATTATATTTATTATATTATTAATTCTATATAATATTAAATTATACTATTTCTGTTTTGTATTTTTAATAATAATAATAATAATATAATAAAAAATAAGTTTCAAACATAATAATCTTATCTGTCTTGAATTAGTTTTCTGTATGAATTCTATTTCAATTAACATTACTATATATCTTGAATCTTCTGTGTAAATTTTTTTAATATATTATATAATGTAACTAGAAAGATTACAGTAAATATTATAAGATAATTAGAAAGTTATTATGTAATTGATACTTTTAAAAATTATTTTAATTAATTTAAATTATTTTTTTTTATAAAAAAATTTTTTGCAGAAGATAATTATTTAAATAATTAAATTTACTTGCTAAAATATAAAATTTAAAAGATAAAAATAATAATTTATAATAAATTTTATTTTTAAATTTTTTATTTCTTAAATTTATAATTTTATTATTTTATATTAATTATTAATTATTAATATTTACATAATATTATATATAAAATAAAAATTACTTATAATATAAAAGATTAATATATATATTTATTTTTTATTTATATCAAATAAAATCAAAATTTTTATATTAATTCAGAAAATTATTTTATCTAGATAATAGTTAAAAAAATATAAATTAATCAGTTAATTATAATTAAAATTTATTAGAAATATATAATTAATAATATTTTTTATTAAAACAAAGATAAGAATATCTATATTTACTTATTAAAAATCAAGAAAATCATATATTTTATTATATTATTAATAAATATTATATAATAATTATAAATATTAAAAAATTTTAAAAAATAATATTAATATTAGTATTAATATAATTTATCATATTTTTATTAGATATAATTTTAAAATATATATTAAAAAAACTAAAAAAAATAATCTGATCAGATAAAAATAAATTTTAGTTATTTAAATTAGATATTAAATAATATTATTAATATTATAATAAAAAAAATTAAAAAATAAATTTATAAAACAAATAGTAAAATTTAATAATAAAAACTTAATGATATAAGATTATTTTACTTGAAATAAAATTAAAAATCTTTATAAAATTAATAATAATATAATATAAATTTTTATAAATAAATTCTATTTAAAAAATCTTTTAGAAATAATTAATAATTATAATCTGAAGTTATATTTTAATATAATAATAATTTTAAATATAAGATATTAACTATTTAAGTCTGACTTATAGAAAATAAAATTAATATTCTTAAGTAATTTATCTAATTTCTAAATCTTAACTTTATTAAATATTTATAAAATAAAGTAAATAAATAGATATACTATTATTAGATATAAATTTCTAATAAAGAGATATTATGAGTTGTTTTATAATAGATTTGAAGAGAAATTAAAGTTAAAATCTGTTATAAGCTAATTAGAAGTTTGATATAAAGAATTATAATATAATTTATACTAAGAAATATATAAAATAATAAATTTTATTAGTAAAAAAATTTATAAATAATTTTATTTTTATTTAAATTTGTATTATTATCAAATTAATTATTATTATAATATATAATAAATTATGAAATTATTAAATTAAAAGTTTTAAAATTAATCAAATATTTAATCTAAATAATTATTTATATTTAGTTTAAATTAGTTTAATTTACAAAATTTATTATTATTATATTAGTGAGTGATGAAAAGTTTAAGAAATTTCATTCAAGTGATTTCATAATTATGAGAGTTACTATATATTATTCTGGAATATTCATATATATTATTTTAAAACTATATATACTATTTTTAAGCATGTAACATTTTAAATATATTTCACAAAATATAGTAGGATGATTCATTATAATAGAATACTTTTCATTTGTTAAATCAAATAAGATATTACTATTTAATTAAAAATTCATGTATTCTTATTAATAATACTAATCACATAATATAGGCATGCCTATATGGCATGTCCAAGTACCCCCGTACCCCAAACCCTACTTAGATTGGGATGTTAATTCACTCAATTAACATATACCTTAGGATAGAATAATGGAATAAACTTTATTTATTTGAATTAAGAAGATTAATAATAATTTTAATGCTGCAATTAGAATAATGTAATCTTCTACTCTCGATAGACCGTGGAATTCCATCTTGAAGAAAAGGCTGCGGAAAAAATGTTAACGATCAAATAGGTGACATTTTACATTTATAAAATTTGTTGGCAAGAGACGTGAACCACCCCAACGGGAATCGTCCTGTAAACTTGGCGAGCGGGTGTCGTCTCTAAATTCAGCCTATGATAAGTGGCATGGGTAACGGTCACTGGCTTCCGTCTTGCATTTTAACTGGTGCCGTTCATGTTAGAATGACAAAAGACGCGCCGGCAGGTGTTGCCCTGGATTTGTGTAGCGCTTTTTCATCATCTTGCTAGGATCAATACTTCTATACATATTATTTTATATTTTTTATACATGTAATACAATTCAATTCTAATTATTTATATAGGTTAGTTAGTTGAAAGCAATATAAAAAGGAATCCCACCCAACGACGATATCCATAATATAATATACCCCTTAAACATCTTTTGATATATGATAAACACAATTTATCCATTCCTTTCATCACAAACAAAATTCATATCTGGGACTCAACGCTTGATGGTTTGGTTGAGACCGCTTGCTGCGATGGTCGGGGCAGTATAGCTTTATGAAAAAGAATTTCTTTGTACATTACATTCGAACAATAGAATTTGTATATTACATTCGGACAATAGAATTTGTATATTACATTCGGACAATAAGCTTGTAAAACACCAAACAATGGACTTTGTATATTACAACTTTTGTATTATAGCATTCGTACAATAGACTTTGCATATAATGGACTTTTGTATATACCACATTATTTTTCTCTTTAAATTTTACTTACGAGTCGCAGAACGCGATCCTAACATTAACACTAATGACATCAACACCGCGACACAAAAAAACATCAATCGAGATATGTTGATTACCAATTTCTATTATGTTCAAATGATTTGACTACTGTGCGTTGAATTGTTGACATTGGTTTGTAAATAATTCTGGACATGGTGGGGTGGGGTTATAAATATAATGGACTTTTCGTAATTAGACTTCGAACATGGGGGGAGGGTGCTAATTATACATGGACTTTTCGTAGATTGTTATAGATTTATATAATTATTAACATTAATAAGGATTATTGAAAATCATGCAATTCAATAAGTTTTTGGTTTGAAAAATGTATCGAAGTTATCCCCTGCCCTGAGAAATAAAGTATGTCCAATGGTTAATACATGTAAGAAACCAAATCACAGGAAAGATAGCAAAGATGTATTTGATTTAAATAAATATGGCATCACCTACTACTTTGCTAAAACAACTTCCTAAAAATAAATTCGATACCCTGTATTGACTCTACAAGGAAAAATTTGTGTTTGAAAAGATTGCTCTTATGAATAATAATTATTCAATTCTCTTCCTGGAATATGCATTATTTGCTTGTGTAACAACGTGGAAAAAATTATGCTTCGCGTTTTTCCCTTTTTTTATTATTGTTGACCCTAAATTTTTTTTCTTTTAAATATACACTAGGATGCAAGAAAAATGTGTCGTAACCCGATGATAGTACACTCATATACAAGAAACCAAAAAAGAAATCCTGAGCCATTTTTTTCTTTGATTTGAAAGAACATGATGTTTCAAAAAAAATAACACTTGGGGAAAGAAGCCACAAAATCGATTTAAATAGAAAAAATCAACGATTAGAGTGTTGTTTTGATCCTAACTTCATAGAAATGGCTGCAAGCCATTGGAGAATAATATTCAAAAGTGAAAAAGCTTCCCAAGGATCGTGAAAAGCTCAAGACTACTCTTTAAGGAAGCATGCTCAAAATTTGATGTGTTGGTTTTTGAGGAGGTTGTAGACTCAATGCCTTGAGAAATCAAAGCAATAAAGCCATATGAAAAGCTAATAATGTATTAGTTAGTGGTAAAAGAGTTTTATATAGATAAAACAAAAATAAAATAAATCGGATATGTATCTGAAATTCATTTTTTTAAAAAAAAAGATTTTTATTCGGACATTAACATCATTAAAAATCACATGACTATGCTCTCGATGCCGGATTTTCGGCCGGATGATAATCATCGGTGTACTGATCGTCAGGGGACGACTTTCCGGGCTTTGCTGGAGACTATTCTTTTATAGGGCACGACTTGAGCCAACCCGAAAACGAAAAATGCAACGTCAATACGTAATAACATCAATAATAAAAAAATATCGTAGAAATTTATTTCGTGCGTCAGTTGTCAGTCATGAATCTTTAAAAAATAAATTTCAAAAAAATCAAGGAGATAGCTTAAAAAAGCAACCAAAACAAATCAAACAATTCATAAGAAGACCGTGGCGCTCGAAAATTGATATTCTTATTTTTCCTAACAATAATGATAATAAATCGACCTTTCCTGTTAAAGAAAAAGAAAAAAATCACAAACAAATCTTCAATAAAACAGAAACAACAACAAAAAAATCAACAATAATCAATCTCACTCAAATTCCAGTACACATTTCCAAAAAAAATACTCTGCATGGATTTTTTCTCGAAATAAAACAACAGGCAATCACAGCTTTCATGCCAAAAGGTTATCCTGATTCGGTGACGCATAACTATTGGAATTTTGCAAAATGGCAGTTTGTACATAATGTTGCTGGCGCTGTTACTGGCGGTATATATTATATTGAGGCTTTTTTCTGAATTCAGAAGAATAAAAGATTAAAAACTGATTTCTCGTTGTTTTAATATAGTATTAGCAACACAATCGTTGCTATACGGATTGGGCCTTGGCGCGAAATCAATTCCGGCAAATATTTCAATTTCAAATTTATCCGAATTTTTTATTTAAATTCTTTAAAATAATATTAAATAATTTCACAAAGCTAGCAGCAGCTTTAAATTGGATAATAAAGGATGGACTCGGACAATTAGGTGGAGTAATCTATGCTGCAATAATGAGTGATCGCTTCGACTCTGAGCCTAAACGACATCGATTCCAATCAACGGTTGCGATGCAACTTGCATCAATCTTGGAATTGATGACGCCGTTATGGCCAAATATGTTTTTGTTGATTGCTTCTATTTCGAACATTGGTAATTATTAAAGGTTATGTGATATATTGTTTGTTAGTGGTGAATAAATTTAAAAATAAACGAATATATTCAACTAGGGAAAAATATTGCTTGGTTGGCTGGATCTGCTACGAGGTATTTGTGTCTACTGAGAAATTTTATTTAAAATTTTTCGCTCACTTTTGTACGTTCGTTATTAGAGCACAAATGCATAAAACTTTTGCACTGAGGGACAAGTAATATCACAACTTATCAGCTGTAATTATATTATGAATCTATTATTATTCTACGAAACTAATAGTTAATTGAAATTATAAAGTTTGGGTGATTTAACAGGAAAATCAGGATCTCAAACCACAGCTGCCGGATTGTTAGGTAAGTGCCTACTTTTCCGCCTTCTTCCTCAATATGATGAAATCTAACATTAATGATCGTTAGGAACTGGAGTTGGAATCGTGCTCAGTACTGCAATCACGGCTTTATCAACCTCAGCAACACCTTTCATAACTATTGACTCAATCTCATCAACAACATTACCGGTACTCTACATTTTCGTGGCATTCATGCCATTTTCAGCCCTCAATATTTACGCAAACTATCAATCAAGTCTTTATGTGACCAATAGCACTTTGAATGTTCCTCGTGCTGAAATGATATTTCACGATGTTCTCTTACAACATTCACCATTCTCACCATTAGAATGGTGTCCAAAAATATCTGTGTCCACACCTCGAGAAATCTCTGTTCGGGAGGTCTTTGTCCGTCGATACCGATCTAAATTTAATATTCCCATCGTGATAGAACCCGCGTTGCACCACTACCCTTGCGAGAAATACGACAAAGAACTTTATTCCGCGTTTCAGCAAGAAGGATTCAAACATCACGAAGAGTATTTTCTTTTACATGTGTTTGACGAACATTATATTTTCGGGAAAAAACCGTTGTCACCATTTCAATATTTCTCGAATTCGAAGATGAAAAGCTCTGAAAAGATAGATGCGTTGTGGAAAGGTCCAGACTTTCAATTAGCATTGAAGAATATCAGACAGCAGCAGCACATTGCGTTGTGGTTCTCGCAGAGAGCGAAACCAAAGGATATGATTAAAGGATTTGCGCATGCATGTGCATTTAGATTTAGCTTAGATAAAAAAATACAAGAGAAACTGGAACATAAAGATCCCGAAAAGGTGTTTAGTTATAGAGATAGAGAACAGGTGACGAAAGTTGTGGCAGAGACCTATGATTGGGTTGATAAGGTTTCTGAAGAATTATTTGAAGAGTTGTTAGCGAAAAAGTGGGATATTGAGTATTTATTCTTTGCTGAAGGAGAAGATGGAAGATTATTTGTTGAACGATAAATATAATATAATAACTATTGCTCAGAAAATAAAGAATTAATGCTTTGAAAGTGGTAAGAAAATGTGTCAAATTCGGTTTATTTTGTTCCACCGAAATCAATCTGACTGCTCGTAATAAATATCCTTGAAGAAAGACGAGAACATTACACATATTTAAATTAATCCATTACTTTTTTTCTTTCTGACATAATTTTTTCTTCTGATTAATTTCTTAGGACCCAAAAGTACGATTTTTATGAATTTAAGCTCAAGGAAAAATTTTGCCGTAAATTTCTTTGCTCCCAGCTGCGTCGAATTGGTTCACTGACTATATTTACATGAAGGTAATAGTTCTCAGAAAGTGCCATTAATAAAAATATTTATAATACAAATTAATTTCTTTTAATATATGTATATTCTTTATAAATGCACATTTTCTAGTATGACTCAGTTTCAAGCTTATAAAAAATATTTTACTTTTATAAACACATATCCTTTCTAAATATGTATTCATGAGTGTTTTTAAAAATTTATTTATATACAAAAGCAATGACTCAGGGGCTAAATTTACTAATAAAACATAGTGAAAATTGAAATTTTCTCTTTATATTAAAATTTATAATTTTATTAAGAAATAATTTTTATTTTTATATTAAAATAAAGTTTATAAATTTTTTCTGAAAGAATTATTCTAATTATAAAGTTAATATAAAAATTTTTATTAATTAAAAATAAAATTTAATTAATAAAAATTTTTATATTAAATTTATAATTAAAATATTATTTTAAAAAAAAACTAAAATTTAAAAAATCTAAAAAAATATATATTAAATTATAATTTATAAATTTTATTTAATATAAAAATAAAAATTATTTCTTAATAAAATTATAAAGTTTAATATAAAGAAAAAATTTTAATTTTCATTATATTTTATTAATAAAATTGATCTTTTGATTTTTATAATTATAAAAATTATTATATATTTAATTAAAAATATAATTTCTTATAAAAATATTTTTTTAATATATAATAATAATCAAAAATAATATAATACTTGAATTTTTTATTAATTATAATTAATAAATATAGATTTTTTATAATTATAAAAATTTTTATTATTAAATATCAAGTATTTTTAGCTTAAAATAAAATTAAAATTCTTTATTTAATAATATTTTTTTAAAAAATTACTCTAATTATATTTAATTTTTTTAATTAATTATTTTATATAGAATTAGAATATATTTTTTAAAAAATTTGAAAAATATATTTATTTTAAATTAAAAATAAAAAATATATATTTCTAATTATAATTAATAAAAATATAAGTATTATATTATTTTTAACTATATAAATAAAATAAATTTTTTTATTAAAAATTTAAATAAATTTAATAATTAAAAATAATATAATAAAAATTAATTTTATTAATAAAATATATAACTTTTATATTAAAATTTTAAATTTATATTTAAAGTTTTTTCTTATAAATTTTTTTTAGATTTTTTCAAAATAAAAAATTTAATTATAAATTTAAAAATTTAATATATAATAATAATAAATTTAATTTTTATTATATTATTATTATATTTATAATAAAAATATACTTATAATTTATATAAATTATAAAATCTTTATAAAATAAAAATTTAATATTTCTTAAATAAATAATTAATATAAATTTTAATATAATTAAATAAATTTCTTAAAAATTTAATTTAAAATTAATTTATTAAAATTATTTAAATAACTAAAATAATTTATTTTTTAATTTTTTAAAAATATTAGAAATTTTAAGCTTTAAACTAAAATATTAATAATCTTATTTAAATTAATATTAAATATTTTAAAATAAAAATATAAATTTTATTTCTTTTAAAAATTATTATATATATATTATTTTAGATTTTAAATTTTTTAAAAAGTTATTCTAATTATATATATTAATAATTAGTAAAAATTAATTAATTTTATATAATTAAAATAATATCTTCAAAATAAAATATTATAATAGATAACTATATTTTTTTAAGCTAAAAATAAAAACTCTTATATATAATAAAGATATATATTTTATTAATTATAATTAATAAAAAATTCAAGTATTATATTATTTTTAATTATCAAAATAAAAAATATATTTATATACTAATAATTTATACTTGAATTTTTTATTTATAATTAATAAAAATTTAAGTATTATATTATTTTTATAATTAATAAAAACTCAAATATTATTTTTTTATTATCTCTATATAAAGATACTCTTGATATAATAATACTTTAATACAATAAAATCTAATTGAAATCATGATATAATAAAATTGAATTTAGGAATATTTTATTATAAACTGTATAATAATTCTGCTTAATATAATATATAATAAAGTTTTTAAAATTTTTATATATAGATCTAACTACTTTATTATATCAAGAATGGCTTTATATATATAAATTTAATAAAAAATCTCTTTTTAAAATTTAATAATAATAAAATAAAAAAATATATAAAATTTTACAATATAAAAATTTAAAATAATACAAGTTAAAATAAAATTATAAATAACAAAATATTTATTATTTCAAAGCACAATTAAATTTTTTTAATATTAATTCAAAATAAAATTCATGATTAATAAAATTTTTCAAGACCAAATATCAAAATTTTATGATTTTTAAATATTAAATAAAATGCTTTACTATCATTTTTGATTGTTTTTATTTCATATAAATTGTTCAAAACAAAAGTAAAAGTGAGAATCAGCATTTTCAAATGATATTAAAAGATATTTGAATAAAAGCTTCTTTCATTTCTCTTTTAATTAAGATTATTGATCTTTAATTCTGACTTTTCAAGTACCATTTGAATGCATTGTGTATATCTTTAATTGTTCCTTTTCCTTCTTCATAGCAACCAGCAAGACTATGTTGTGCTGGATAGTATCCCGATTCTGCTGATTTCAAGTACCACTCGAATGCTTTTCGTTCATCTTTGATTGTACCTATTCCATTTGTATAACAGAGAGCAAGATTATATTGTGCTTTATAGTGACCTGATTTTGCTGTTTTCAAGTACAACCTAAGTGCTTTTTGTTCATCTTTGATTGTTCCTATACCGTTTTGGTAGCAGTAACCAAGCTCATTTTGTGCTGTAAGATAGCCTGATTTTGCTGCTTTCTTGTATAATTCGAATGCTTTTCGTTCATCTTTGGTTATTCCTATTCCATTTTTATAACAGTTTGCAAGACGATATTGTGCTTTAGTGTGTCCTGATTTTGCTGCTTTGACATAACATTTGAATGCATTTTGTTCAGCTTTGATTGTTCCTATTCCATTTTGATAGCAGTAGCCAATATTAAATTGTGCTGTAAGATGACCTGATTTTGCTGCTTTCAAGTACCAATCGAATCCTTTTTGTTCATCTTTGCTTGTTCCTCTTCCCATTTGGTAGCAATAACCAAGATTAACTTGTGCGTTAAGGTCTCCTGACTCCGCAGCTTTTAAATACCACCCGAATGCTTTTTTTTCATCTTTGATTGTTCCTTTTCCATTTTCATAGCAACCAGCAAGATTATATTGTGCTTGAAGGTGTCCCGACTCTGCTGCTTTCAAGTACCACTCGAATGCTTTTTGTCTATCTTGGATTGTTCCTTTTCCATCTTTGTAACAAGACGCGAGATTATATTGTGCTTGAGGAACTCCTGACTCGGCTGCTTTCAAATACCACTCGAATGCTTTTCGATTATCTTTTAATGTTCCTACACCGTTTTGGTAGAAATAGCCCAGGATGTTTTGTGCTGCAAGATAACCTGATTCCGCTGCTTTCAAGTACCACTTGAATGCTTTTCGTTTATCTTTCTTTGTTCCCTTTCCATCTTCGTAACAGATAGCAAGATTATATTGCGCTTTAATATGTCCTGCCTCTGCCGCTTTCAAATACCACTCGAATGCTTTTTGTTCTTTTTTTAATGTTCCTATGCCGTTTTGGTAGAAATAACCAATGTTATTTTGTGCGTTAAGGTGTCCTGATTCTGCTGCTTTCAAATACCACTCGAATGCTTTTTGTTCATCTTTGATTGTCCCTTTTCCATCTTCGTAACAGAAAGCAAGATTATTTTGTGCTTGAGGAACTCCTGACAATGCTGCTTTCAAGTACCACTCGAATGCTTTTTCTTCACTTATGTTTGTTCCTATTCCCTCTTCGTAGCAGAAAGCAAGATTATTTTGCGCATTAGCATCTCCCGACTCTGCCGCTTTCAGGTACCACTTGAATGCTTTTCGTTCATCTTTGATTGTTCCTTTTCCTTCCTCATAACAGATAGCAAGATTATATTGTGCTTTAATGTGTCCTGACTTTGATGCTCTCAAATACCACTCGAATGCTTTTTGTTCATCTTTTATTGTTCCTTCTCCATTAGCATAACGAATAGCAAGATTATATTGTGCTTTAAGGTGTCCTGACTCTGCCGCTTTCAGATACCAATCGAATGATTTTTGTGTATCTATTTCAATCCCACCATCGTCACTATCGTATAATTTTCCATGTAAATAATATATTTCGGATGAATTAAGACTGTTGTCATTTATCTTTAAATTTATATTTAATTTATTTAAATCTGCATCTGTTGGAGGCACACCTATTTTGTCGACGTTAACTTCGGGCATTTTTTATAAACGTACTTTTGATATTTTCGATTTTCCTACAACGGTAACGGTAACGGTAACGGATTATCAATACAAAATGTTAAATCTAATGGTCTCGGAATCGCCCCAAATTAGAATAACTAAGGATTTTTAAGGATTGGTTAGTAATGTCCGAAAATCTCTTAAACACGCATATGAACTATGCATCCATTCCAAAAATACATAACGATATACGTATTATGACTTTATTTTTATAGATATGAAGAGACAATAAGAAAACTAAACTTGTGTTATTTATCGATATATTTCTTATTTGCTCTCTTAATAATAATAGAATAAACAAATTTTCTTTTGAACTTACATGTCGAAGCAAAAATAATAGACGAAAATTACCTTCGGATTTAGCATCTCACAACAATAACATTTATATTGAAGATAAAGTTACTCCCTATCGTCAATCGGGCGTTACTGTTTGTGGCGCATTAACGATAGTAATTTCTATACATGTGTCACATTAATTATCACGTATGCAACGATAAACGCTTTACATTAACGCAGGAATAATACCTGTAATTGGCGCTGTAGCACTCAGCCAGAGTTACAACAGATATCTTTAATCAAGTTCAATGACAATAGCAATAACAATGGCAGTATAAAATACCGTAACGGTAACAATAAAATGACAAAGTACGCCAACTTTGTACAAAAGACATCAAATGCATCAAACCAGATCTAAATGCAATAATAAAATAAGCTTTCTTTTAATACATGGAGGTGCAACCTTTTAAACCGATAAAAGATAATATAAACACAAACACGCAAGAGGAAAATTATTATCGCTCATTTTAACACAGAACTTGATTTACAAACACAATCACAGAGGTAGACTATTGTGCACGTACATAATCTTATAACTATAAATCATCATTTCAAGCAGCCATGTTTTATATACATTTCCTATAGTAAACTCGCGCTTGTGGTAAGTACTACGATGTGTGCTCAGTTCAGTTCACAATACTTATGGTAGGAAGGAACTGCTCTGTTTATCACGTCCGAAAATTATCGTCATAAATTTGAATAGTCTAGCGTAAAGTAAATAAAGATATCGGCATTCTAATAAAAGAATGTAACGAAATTGTAAGAGAAATTTTTTCGAATGAATCTCTTTTGTAGTTTACTGGTGCTCTGTATATATCGGGAAAATTCATAGAGTAACCTGGTAAACGGACCATTAAATAACTTTTCTAAGTGGAATCGTGAAAAAAATACATTTAAACGAGATGAAGAAAAAGTTGTGTTGAATTCATTGCACAAGATTTATAAAATTTAACATCTTCTAAAGTGAAAGTTGCCTTTTGTTTTCTAAACCATCAAGTTTTCATGAAACTTTTGTCCACGCTACATCTGACTAAAAGTCTAGTGTTGCAAGCTGGCTGGGTTTTTTGTGGCTAAGCCTCCAAGCCGCCGCCGTGGACATTTTGAGGCTCAGCCATTGTGTGATTTCTAAATTTAGAAATGTTAATTTTGTAACACTGAGATTCGAACTCACGCCACTTTTCAGAATTTGATCAATCATTATTAAACACGCTATTATTTTTATGACGGATTTTTTCTCGATTTTTTGACGAGCAGCAATGGGAGACGAGGCTGGTAGTAGCTCCCAAAAACCTAAGCAATACAGCTTTCTTATGTACGAAGGAGAAACCAGCTCATGGCAAGCCTCAGAGATACGTGTCAATGCTAGCGAAACAGCTGAAGATCTTGAAATTGGAATCGAAACAGTCCAAAACGCGTTGCATGAAGTAACATTTGAAGAAATTAATGACACTTTTTACAAACTCTACTCAAATGTCTCCTGATACCTTTTCTTCTTTTCAAACACCCTCTTAAGCCGTACTTCTTCAAATATAAATAATATAGACTTTTTCTCTCCCCTTCCGTCAGACAAGGCATTAGAAAAATGAAAGGCAATTGAAATCCCACTTCATCGCAAATTTCCCATATCCAACAAACACAAAAAAAACGAAAACAAGGCAACAGTTGGTGCTGGCAGCTTTTTAAGAGAAATGATGAACTTGAAAAGTTTTTATATTCTGTTCAAGTGGAAAAGAATGACATAATACAAGCATGTGGAAAGGATTATTCATTTTCAATAGCAACAGGCAATCTTAGAAGTCATTTTCATTCTGAGCATAGACTTTGGAAAGGCACGAACACTTCATTAGAATCTTCCAATTTTAGCTAATAAAACTCAACCCACACTTCAACAAATGTATACTCAAAAACTTACTTTATCACGTCAAAAAAAAAGACAGAATAATTTACTGATTTATCATATGGTTAGTAAATGATCTCCAGTCAATTAATATACTTACCAATATCAAATTTCAAGAACTTATAAGTGAAATTAATGAATGTATTGAGATTTCTTGTGTTAATACTTTAAAAAATACTATGATTTAATTAGTAAATAGTATAGAAATTCAGCTTAAAACTCTTTTAAATTCAACAATGATTTCCTTCTAGTTTACAATAGAATCTTTGGACTTAAGTAGGTCAATTTATTTTTTTAAATATATTTTTTGTAAATTTATACATCTTATATTAATATAATAATTTATTGATTTTTAACTTTATCAGACTCTTTTAATAATTGAATTATTTTTTTTTATTTATATACTAGTGATCATATTGAGAATTTTCTTTGAATGATTTTTGCCAAGTAAAATATATCTGACTAGCTATTAAATGAAATAACTAATAATATTAGTAATATAAAAGTAGCTATATATTAACTTGAAATACTTCATCTTGATTATATAACATATATATTCTAATTATTGATTAAAAACAATTTAAGTTTGCTAAAGATCTAATCAAAAATGCAAAAGAATCTAATTCTTATTTGACAAATTATAATAAATATAAAATGAAATTCAAATTCAACTAATTGATAATTAAATATGCAATCAAAAATAAGTTCTTAATGTTCTTAGTTCAGATACTAAAACCAGATAAAATATATCTTTTTGCTTATTAAATAACTTCTTATTTTGTATTTTGCTATTAAATATCTTATAATTTAACTTTAACAAGATTCTGATAGATAAATTTATTATAATAAATAATTTTTATTTAATATTATATTGTCTAATAATGATTAGCTTATTTTAAAAGAGCTAATTAATCTTCTTGTTCTATTGTATTAGCAACTACATTAATTAATAATGAATATTTGACTTTATCTATAATATAGAATATTTATATGAGTAAAATCTTGATATTATAAGTAAATTTATTAAATAAATATAAAAGATAACTGAAATTTCTCTTTTAAAATAATAATAATATCCAAAAAAAAAAAATACTTGACTTGTATCAATTCTTAATTCACAATTTAAAATCTTTCTTTTAGATTAAAAATAATTATAATATACTATACTAAATTCTTTATGAAAAATTAAATACTAAATTTTCTAATTTAGTTACTAATATTATAATAATAATAATATTATATATATCAAAAATAACTATATTTTTTAAAAATAAAAATATAATAATATTTAAAAGTTCTATTAATATTAAATTATAATTATATTATTTACTTTTTAAAATATTAAATATAAGATTATAAGTAATAAATATTAACAAAAAATTTACTTATTTAATGATAAAAATATATAATTACTTTATCTATATTATTAAAAATAATCTATATTTATATTTAAATTCTTATTATATTAATATCAGCTAAATGACTTTTTTTAAATATTAAAAATATAATTATAAATAAGTAAAAGAAATTAAATTCAAATATTATTTATAATTTTTTATTTTTTAAATATATTATAAATATAATTAAGTTATATAATATTTAAAAATTAAAATTAAAATAATAAAACTAAGAAACTTAATAGTTATTAAAATTAATTAAATATTATTAAATTTGATAATTATCTTTTTTAGAAAAATAATATGAGCTGAATTGGCTTAGCTCTCAAAAAAATAATAGCTCAGCTAGCTGAAAAATTTTTATCAGCTTGCAATATAAACTAAAGTATCTTGACAAGATTAGTAACCAGAAAAATTAACTTTAAATACTAATTATAATATATATATAATTTATAATCTATTATTTAAGAAATAATTAATAATAATTAAATATTAATCAAGAATAATAATTATTTTTTATATGTACATATTGTTACCATAATGATATAAATTCCTTAATTTCTTAATCTTTTCTTGATTATATAAAATCACATATTTTTATATTTTTCATTTATTTTATAAATATTCCTATTTTTATATCATATATTTCTATATTTATTATCATATTTCTATTTTTAAATATTATATTTTATTTAATATTCAGAATCTATATTTTTATTATCTTGTAATATAATATTCATATACATAGTAGAATAGTATAGTAGAAGATTATTTTTAATTTTGA
>CAJVPS010000501.1:0-23501 GCA_910591765.1 Ambispora leptoticha
AATAAATAAAATTATAATAAAATGTAATTTTTCATAACTAGAGAAAGATTAAGGAATTAAGAAATTTTATGTCACTACGGTAACAATATAACTAAAATATTATATTTTTAATTTTTATTATATTTTATATTTTATTAATAAATTTAATATCTAATATATTATTTTTAATTACTATTATATTTTAATTTTAATTTTTATAATAATTTTTTATAATATTAAAATTATAAATATATATTTTATCTTTAAATTCTAATTTATTTATTAATTTTTTTATTATATAAATTTCTTTTTTATTAAAATTATATTAATTTATTATTAAAATTATAATTTATTAAATTTTTTTATTATTTAAAATATGTTTATTATCAGTTTTTTTAATAATTTATTGTTTCTTTAATTTTATTTTAAATTTTTGTATTTAATTTTTTTGTTTTTGATTATATTTTTTTAATTTCTTTATTTTTTATTTCATGATTTTTTTAAATATTTAAAATTTTATTTTTTTAAAAATAAAAATAAAAAAAATAACAAATAAGAATATATTAAATAATAATATTTATATTAATAGTAAAATTTTAATTTTTTATTAATTTAAATATATATATTTCTTAATTTTATATTTAAATACTTTTAATTTTAATTTTGAATAATTTAAACTTAGAATTTAAAAAAATATTAAAAATAATAATTCTAATATTTTTATTTTTTTTAACTTTAATTTCATATAAATAATTAAAAAAATAAAAAATAACTAAAAAATATCTTTTAGAATTTATATTATTAAAATCTCATTTTGTATTCATTTAAATTTCAAATAAGAATAAAAAATTAATATATATTTAATTAATAATTAAATATTACTTAAAATATATTATAATACTAATTATAGCAAAAAAATGAATTAACTTTATTTTTAGTTTGAAATTCTTTGATAAAATATTTTTATTTATTTATTAATAATAATATCTTTATTAAATTCTTTTATAAATTTATTTATTATATATATTATTAAACTATGAAAATCAGAATTAAAAATTAAAGGTTTTAACTAAATCTTTCAAAATTATTAATAAATAAGAATATTTTTATTTATTTTTTTATTTTGATTATTTTTTGAAATTCAGCTATTATAGAATTAATTTTTCATCTATTCATTCATTTTGTTTTTTTTATATAATTCATTAATGACAGTTTTAACAAAAAATAATATGTAATTAAAATTTCATTTAACATTTATTTTAAATACTAAATGAGATATATATTTAATAAAATCAAAATTTTTATCTAATAATTTATAAATTCTTTAATAGAATAATTCTATTTATTTATGAATTTTGATACTAAATGAATATCTTTATTAATAAATTTTCCTTTTATAAATTCAGATATTATAAGTTCCATTGAATAATTAAAATAAAATCATTAATAAATTTCTTAATAAGAATATGCTTGTTTATTTTTTCTTTCGTCTATTTATATAAAATTCTATGTAAATTCTAATATTAAATAACGAAGTTTTATAATTATTAACTACATGTAATATATAATTTATGTTAAAAAATATGAATAATAGAATCTAGTTGAATTATTATTAATTCAATAAAAATGAAAGCTTTCCCTGTTTATTTGGTTCTTCCGACTCGTTTTCAATAGGACGTTTATTATTCGTTTTATGATCTTTGAAATTTAGTTTTTTAAAAATAGTCGTCGTTAAAGAAACATAAACGAAAATTAGAATCAATTTATAGTCACTTACCTTTATTTACTTCGGTTTGAAAATATAAACTCATACTTTTAGATGTGGTATCGAACATGCAACAAGGTTTTAATACTTTAATAAAAATAACATGTTGTATATAACAATACATACCTTTATTTGGAACATACAAACTAACGCTTGTAGAACCTAAAATATTTGTGATATATTTAAAATCAATCCGAAATGTATTCTGATTGAATATAAGAACAAATGTGCATACCTGTATCAGTTGGGATTGATATTAATTTCGAAGTAAATATTCGACTCGTGTAAATTGCATTTGGGTGGATTTGTTGTTTTTTGTTTATTTTCGTAGGAATGTTTTTTATTTCCTCGTCAAGTTCTTCCAATTTCTGTTTCTCTAGTTTAAAACATTCTTTGATTTCTTCTTCTGTTTTAGGACATTCTAAAGAACTGTAATACTGAAAATGCAACATTTTTGGTTTCCACAGATTATTAGTGGAATTTTTTCGATAGAGTCGATAGAGTCTATAAAGTCATTAAGATCCTCAGCAGTTGGTCTGTTTTCTGGAATAGGATCCCAACATTTTTCAATAATAAATTTGCAACATCCGGGAACATTGTTTGGTATCGTAGGTCGTACTCCTTTATAGATCTCTAATACGAGATGTATATCATGACTTCTTTCACCAAATGGTCGTTCACCTGTTACAACCTCGTACATGATCATTCCAAAGCTATAAATATCTGCGGCCTTTGTGTATGGCTTTCCATTTAACACCTCTGGACTCATATAAGGAAGTACTCCACAAATTTCTTGGTTAGATTTTTCTATATTTGTTGGAATGCTAAGTCCAAAATCGGCGATGTGAGGATCGTAATGCATTAATATATTTCCAGGATGAAAATCACGATGTACAAACTTTTCTTCATGAATTTTTTTCAGATCGTTAATAATACCGAATAAATAGCTTAATTTTTGTTTCCAAGTTAATTTCTCGTAGTTGGAATTAATATACTTACGGAGATCACCCTCTTTTGCATAATCCATCACTATCGAATATTTATTTGTAACTGGGTTTTTAGTTATTCCATGATAATTAATAAGACTACTCTTATAGCATTTAAGAGCAGTCTTAATCTATTTTTGAAAAATTTGATTGTATCAGAAAACAAATCGCAACTTTCACTTTAGAAATGTTCATTTTTTACTCATTTATAAACTCTTGAGTAATTTGCTTTGAATTGTGCAATAATTTCAACACGACTTTTCTTTCTCCTTTTCGTTTAAATTTATTTTCTTCATGATCCCACTTGTCAAATGGTCCATCAAACCAGGTTGCTTTATAAATTAATCCAAAACCTCCTCTTGCAAGATATTCAACGTTGGTAAAGGAATCCATTCGAATATATTTGGATGTCTATAATTAATTTTGTTACATTCTTTTATTATATTGTCAATATCTTTATCTCCGCTAGTCAATTCATCGCAATAAATTTGTTTGTGATAATTGAAACAGTCATTGCAATAAAATTTCCTTGACAAATGTTACATTTACTACAATCATTATTAATATTCACTCCATTTTTTGAGTTCAGTGAGTGACTTAGAGATAGTCGTTGTCATTTTATAGTACATCACTATGCGTTCTATGCATAGTACGCATATGCACATAGTATATACATGTCATACGCATAATGATCTACATGTACATATATAGTAATCAAATACGCGATGTGAATTTCATAAAAACTAATGATGATTTTTATTTTCTATAACTATTATATACATTTATCAATAATTATCACTATCACTTGATGTTATCTGATATATTAAATTGTTCATTATCATTAGCATCCTGATATTCACTTTCATTATTATCCTGATATTTGCTTTCATCACTCTCATTACCAGCATAATATTGATTGACACTTATTTCATCATTAATGCTTTTTTTGACAGTTTTTTTTTGATTATCTGGAGGAATTTGTAATTTATAATTACTATAAATATAAACTAATTTAAAAACATGCTTACTACTTAACCAATTTCTTTTTTTGTTATGAATATTTGCAAAAGCTGACAGTTACATTCAGAAGCTGCAGATGGTGTTGGAATTATTAAGATACATCATGCTAATTGTGTTAATTCAGGCACTGCTTGTGCAAAATTTGCAATCCACTAAGTAACTGGATCAATATTATCAATGCACTCCCATGCTAATGTGTTACTGAAAAAATCTGATTTTGCTTTGTATTGCATAAGTTAACTTCCAAGCGAATTGGCATTGAGTGAACTTGTATTAGCAATTTCTGGATTTTCAAAGCTCAAAAAATGATCATTTAACTTCAATTGAGATATTTGGACTTACGCGCAGATGTGACTACACCGAATTACTGAATTATTGCATTGATATTTGGGATTTTCACAGTATTTACATTCTGCACGCTGTTGTCGAAATCCAGGAATATGACCAATTTGATTAAAATGTTCCCATATAGAACTTTGAGAAGCCATAACATAATGATGTAGCGATAGATGTTTATTGTTATCATTATACGTATGTTCTGTATAAATGCGTTAGTTTTATCATTATCGTTATTTATTTAGTACAAATGCCTTAATTGGTGATGATTTATGAACTTAACCATATGCATAATTGTGTATGGGCATTTATGATTAGTAACTATGCAACTATGCGCATAGGCACATCTCTACACATGATTACTATATATGTATATATAGATCATTATGCATATTTACATGTATATACTATGTGCATATCGATATCGATATGCGTATTATACACATAGTGCATATAGTACGCATAGTATGCATAGTGATGTACTCTATACTTTATTTACTGATAGTTGATTCCATCTTTGAGTTCACATTACAAATTGTATATGCTAGTTATACATGTAGGCTGGAAATTGGATAGATCAATTAAGAATATTATTTTGTTTTTCACAAGCCAGATTTGAATTATTAATGCTTATATTTGGAGTTGTTGTCAGATTAATGCACAATTTCAGATTATCATGATTATAGTTATTGATTTTATTTCAAAAGATTCTTGAATATAATTTACTTATAAAGATTTGCATTCATGCCATCAATTTTATTTCAAGTAAAATATTTTCTTTTGTAAATCAATCAGTCTTTGCTCTACTCTATTAAGACGTTGTAAATTCCGAAATCTAACCACTTTTGGAGTTAATGTAACATTAGCTGTGAACCAAATGAAAATTTATAATTAAACATGAAGTGGTTATGTCACCTAAACAGGAAAATTCATTGGAAATTTTTCGAAAGCTAATTAAATCAAACAAAAATGAAAATGTAATGATAAATGAATTAACAAATGACTTAGCCACCTACCTCTCGTTACCCTCAGAATATAAATCCATTATTATGGTGAAAAACTGATTCTTCTCTTTTTCCAATTATTGCTTCCATGGGCAGCAGATTATTATGCACTGCAAGTTACAAGTGTCCCATGTGAACGTGCCTTCTCCGTAGCAAAATACACGATTAATCTTACAAGAAATCATCTTCTCGAGCAAGCAACAAGAGCCTCATTATGCTTAAAAAATTGGATAGAAACTAATATCATAGAATAAAACGTTTTATATAAATATCGATACATATCAGTACATATTTTTACGCAATAAACTGCATATCACATGACGAATAAGTTTATATTCAAGTCTGCCTTTAGACCGAGTTATTAACAAAACTCAACTTTTAGAGCCGAGTTAACCAGACCGGGATTTTAACATTTCTACACAAGTATCAGGGGACGGATTTTCCGGCATCGAAAAATGGGGTTGCTGTTGGAGTTGTCCTGCGATGACTGCTTCAAATATCACAAACGAATTTATAGCGAAGAATTGTCTAGCGAAGATATGATATTGATAACCTACTAAACAATGCAACAAAATTTAATCATAGATATCCAAATATATTCGAATGCAAGATTTATAACGTTGAATATCTTGCAAAAGGAGAATTTGGGTCAATTATAAAGCAATCTGGTAGGATGGTCTATGGATTATGAATATGATCACGAAGAAAATAAATTTTAAACGAAGAGGAGAACATGAAGTTGTGTTGAAATCATTACACAACTCAAAGCAAATCACTCAGAAATTTAAAAACAGGTAAAAAAACGAACATTTCTAAAGTGAAAATTAATTTTTATTTTCTAATACAATCAAATTTTTCAAACTAGATTCAAACTGTGCTTAAATGCTATGATTACGGCTACTTGATAGCATATTATGGAATGACTAAAAACTCTCAATAATACATGTAATGACTTTTGCATTCTACGGTGATCTTCGCATTTATCAAGTGAATTCAAAGATGAAATCAAAATACTCATTGTAATGAATGTGCTGATTGTTAAGAGTGTTGAAATCATTACACAAATTTAAAGAAGATTACGCCAGAGTATATAGACGAGGTAAAAATGAACATTTCTAAAGTAAGAGTTGTTTTTGGCTTCTAATATTAAAATAGATTCAGATTGCTCTAAAGTGTACTCTTGATCTTCATTATTATGGAATAACAAAAAACCTCGTTACAAATGAAAACTCATTAGTGATAGGATTACTCTCCGTAAATACAATGCATATTAACTACCGGAAATAAGCACCACTTGACTGCCGTTTTTTGGGCTCCAAAATAGGGGGTGTTGCTTATTTCTGGACAGTTTCTTGAATATCTACAAGGTTCATCCGGGAATAAGCACCACCCAATCAACATAGCAAAATAAAGGTGGTGCTTATTCCCGAACAGTTTAAATTAGTGTGACATAAGAAAGATTTCTCACTTTTCGCCCCCCCAAATAAATTATTATCCCTGCTCAAGAAAATTATTGATTTGTTGGTGTCACAATTTTTCGTGCATGCATGAGATTGATAATTTGATCTGCGAGAAAAACGCGTACTATTATCTTTCCACCAACGATCAACTCAAAACGATGCCCAAAACTAATCGCTCCTCATATACTGCTGCTGAAAAAATTATTATCATCAACTATGCAAAGACTCATGGTGTCCGCAGTGCTGGACGACATTTTACAATTGACAATTCCATGATTTCAAGATGGATAAAAGACGCGTCGAAATTTCATCATGCAGCAAAAAAATGTCGACGCGTTGGTTCTGGTGCACCAGCGGCATATCCAGCTGTTGAAGAAGCACTTGTAAAATGGGTTTTAGAATTTCGTCAAAATGGACTTGCCGTAACTATGAGCATGATAAAGCATCAAATGAAATTCTTATTGGCAAATGACTTTGTTGAAACTTACCCGGATGCTAAAACCATAATTCTTGGCATCAGAATCATGGTTTTATCGATTTCTACATCGCCATAAGCTCGCCCTGCGTCGAAAAACGAAAATTGGTCAACAGTTACCCCAGAAACTTAATGAAAAAATTATAGATTTTCAACATTTTGTAATCAAGCAACGCCGCCAATATGAATACAACTTGAATGAAATAGGCAATATGGATGAAACGCCTATTTACTTTGACATGGTGGGTTCTACCACTATTGAAACCAAGGGAGCAAAAACAGTTCAAATTCGTACAACAAGAAATGAAAAAAATCGATTTACATGTGTACTTACGGTCCTAGCCAATGGTTCAAAGCTTCCTCCTTTGGTGATTTTCAAGGGAAAACGAATACCTAAAAATCTTCCGAAGGAAATTTTGGTTTTGATGCATCCAAAAGGATGGATGGATGAAGTTGGAATGCAACAATGGTTTGAAAAGATATGGCGAAAATGACCAATGGGAAGAGAAAACCGAGCTCTTTTGGTTTTAGACAGTTTTGAAGGATACAAAACCGACAAAATCTAAGAAATCAGCAAAAAAGAAAACACTGATCTTTGCGTAATTCCTGGAGGTCTTACATCAATTGTTCAACCATAAACCATTCAAAGATAGATTGCGCAACAAATGGAATGAATGGATGCGTATGGGACAATACAATTATACTAAGGGAGGAAATCTTAAAAAACCCGAACATGATGTGATTTGCAAGTGGATACTTGAGGCTTGGAATGAAACTCCTATTGATATGGTTAAAAAATCATTTAAAAAATGTGGCATTTCAAATGCGTTGGATGGTACAGAAGATGATTTAATTTGGAATAATGAGGAAGTAGAGGAAGTAAGAAAAACAGAAGAAATAGAAGAAAGAGAAATTGTAAATTTAGAAGATGAATCTGCAGACGAAAATTAACACATAATAATATAATAAATATATAATATTAGTTTTTTAATTAATCTAAGGTGGTGTTTATTTATGGTGGTGCTTATTCATAATTTTCTTACTTTTTGGTCCAACCAAGGGGTGTTGCTTATTTTCAGGTGGTGTTTATTTCCGGGACAATACGGTAACATTAATTCCAAATATTTATATTCGATTATCATGAAATTCACGGAAAAAAGTTTTTAATGCGTATACGCCTCGTATTACTGAATGAATTCGGACTTGGCATTCCAACAAACATAGAAAAATCTAAACAAGAAATTTACGGAGTACTTCCTTATATGAGTCCAGAGGTGTTAAATGGAAAGCCATACACTAAGGCCGCAGATATTTATAGATTGGTGAGGGTTATGTATGAGATCGTAACAGGTGAACGACCATTTGGTGAACGGAATCATGATCAATTTCTCTCGTTAGACATCTATGAAGGAATACGACCTACGATACCAAATAATGTTCCCAGATGGTGCAAATTTATTATTGAAACATTGGGATCCTATTCCAGAAAAAGACCAACTTCTGAGAATATTTTTGACTTTATTTGGTCTATCTGGTATCCAGACGATGGTGTCTGGAAGCTGAATACTTTGCATTTTCAGTACTGCAGTTCTTTAGACTATCCTGAAATCAAAGAGTGGGTTAAACTACAAAGCTAAAATTAGATGAACTTTGATGAGTGGATGAAAATGCAAAAAATCATTTCGACGAATATAAACAAAAAACAAATCCACTCAAATGCAATTTATACCAGTTATTGCAAAATCAATATCTAATTCCAACTGAGGTAAATTCCCATTTCTATTATTCAAAAAAGTCATTCATTATCGAAATATTAAAAACGTTTGTTGCATGTTATATAGATATCGATACCAAATCAACAAGCGCCAACTTGTGTGTTGTGGACGAAGCAAATGAAAGTACAGTAAATCATTTCACTTCACTATTGGATAATTTTATCATTTTTTTTTTTGATGATTAAAACACAATTTAAAAATAAAGAGAATACGAGTTACTTAAAAGAAAACCACAAATTCGTGATTGTAGTAAATGCATCCGTTGTCAAGAAAACGATTATCGTAGTGAATGCTTTTATTCTCATCAACAACTTTATAAAGCTGAATTATCTAGCGAAAACAAGGATATCTGACCGTCTGAATGCATTTCCAGTGAATTCCTTTTGGAAAAATTTACCAATATTAAAAAGGAATTTATAAAGCATCACTATACTATTACAAGTAAATCATAGAAAAAATAAATTTAAGTCTCAAATGACGATAAACGCAAACTTGTGTTGAATTACGTGATTATAAAGGAGGTGAAAATCGAACAATGTTTAATATGCAAGCAAAACATTTTAGTTTTCTAATATTAAGTTTTCAAAAATAGGTTCGGACTGCTGCTCTTAAGCTTAGTGATGGTTACTTTATAATATTTATAACAAAAATTCCAGCTACGAATGAATTCTCGATAGTGATGAGTTATCCAAAAAGTTCCTAATAAAATAAATAACGAAAGGGAACATGTGAATAGTGACTTTTACCCTGGAAGTATATTATTATGAGTTAATGCTTTCATTGCAACTTTTGGTCTTAACGACCCAGCAGATATAAAAAATCACGAAATTTACGGAATGCTTCCTTATAGTTATTAAATGGAAAATCTGATATTTGGCTCATTATGTGCGAGATTGTAACTGGTGAATACCATTCTGTGAACGAAGTCATGATGGAGCTCTCGTATATGACATGCATAAAGGACGACCATCAATACCAAATATTATTTTCGGATGGTGCCAATTATTATGGAAATTTTGGGATCCTATTCTAGAAAACAGACCAACTGCAGATGAACTTAAGACTTTGTCCGATATATCTATGATATTGAAGTTGAAACTGAACTCTTTACATTTTCAGACTATGCTAAATCAAAAAGTGTCTTAAATTAGAAAGGCTGAAATTATTGAAATTAATAAGAAAATGATGTTAAATAAAACATTCCTACAAATATAAATAAATTTAAAAAACAATAAATTCACCCAGACGCAATTTACACAAGTCGACTCATACTTCGAAATTGATATCAATCCCAAGATCTGAATATATCAAATTTTTAGATTTTGTCAGTTTGTAATTTCAAATGAAGCAAAATTACATTTGATATTATTTTCATAAATTTCTTTAATTCGTTATATTAATTCATTACTTTTCGTTTACGCGTATATTTCTTAATGTTAACTGATTTTAACACATAATAACTTAGTTTATATGAACAAAATAAATGAATAAAACACTGAATAATCATCAATGTTATGACTACTTTGTGATAAAGATGGTTTAAAATATTGCAGTTATAAAAATAATAATTAGATGGATTAAAGATAAAAACTTAAAATTAAATTCAATCAATATCATAAGTAGATTAATTTGTATTGCTAAGGACAAAATTTTGTTTTTCGTTAATTTACTATAACCAATAACTAGTGATCCAAATCATAAACCTTCAGATAATATCTTCTTTATAAAATTAGCCCACTAGAAATTTTGCAATTTCCACTTGAATAAAATTATTACTTTTATGCTTATTAACTTTAACTTATTTTTAAGAATTTACATATTAATAATAAGTAAAATTTATATGATTAGAATCAGCATAACCTGATATATTTTTCATTAATAAGTCATAGATCAACTTATTATATATATATAAGTTAAATTATTGAATGTTAATCATTTCATAAATGAACCAAATTTTGAAATAATTTTTTATTAGAATCTGATATTTTTGAGAAAAGTTACATATTAACTTAAAATAAAATTTACATGATTAAAATCAGCAAACTGCTCTATTTAATGATATATTTATATATGTCTCATTAATAAGCTATAGATCAATTTGTTCGTGTATATATTTTACATATTCATTTACTATTTCAGATCTATTAGTATTTAAGTGGTTTGTGTTTTATTACATTACAAACTATAAATTTAGAAGACTTAATATTTTACTATATTCAGTAATACACTTACATAGTATGAAAGCTTAAAATTGCAAATTCATTATGATGATACCTAAAATCATTTTTATTTTTTGAAGATCACAAATTTTGTTCCATTTACTATTTATTTAATGTAAAAAAATTATTAACACACACATTTACTTGGCTTTCATAAGAAGCAATTATTAGCATATTAGATTTTAAAAGTATTTATATTCAAAAACTGTAATCTGCGGGACTGTACGATCACGGGTTGTTTCCCAGTTAGTTTTCTGTTAATTAATTTATAATTTCGTCGATCAATACTCCGACCCTTTATCGAGTTGATCGGATTCTCCAAGTTATGGTGTTAGTTCCTGCAATTCGTCGGTCGCAGTGTCGTAGTTTCGTTATTTAGCGTTCGTAGCCTTGGGTAGACTACTTTATTAATAGAGAGTGTGACATGATTCGAAGGAATGTATGCGTTTATTTAAGAATAATAGTAATCTTTATTTTATTTAATAAAAACTTTATTACAACGGTGAATTATTTTATAGTTCTATTGAACTTAATTCTTAATTGTAATTCTATATCGTTTTTCTACTCCTTATTATAATCAAATTTCCTCCCACTATTCTCGTCGCGATCCCACTTTTACTCCTTATTATAATCAAATTTCCTCCCACTATTCTCGTCGCGATCCCATTTTTATCGCGTCGCCAAGACTAATGAATCATTTTTGTTTTGATTCATTAGTCGGCGCCTTATTGGTACACCTTCATATATTCGGGATTTATTGTATCAGACCACCTTCCCAACATGCATCAATCTGAGGATCTACGTGATGACGTAGTCAATTCCATGCTATGGTATGTACAGTACATGTAGTTTTGTGTATGCTTATCATCATACCAAAACTTCACGCTAATAAAATAACAATGACGACCGATTTATTGGCTTTACATTCAAACAAATTGGCTAAATTTTACGAAAAGGGCAATTTTTGTGATATTTCGATAATTGTTGGTGATGGAAAAGATTTACAGACCTTTACCGCACATTCGTCTATTTTAATGGCGCAATCCCAATATTTTGCTGTCGCACTTTCTGATACATGGGTGAAACGAGAACCAAATAAAATGATTATTTTTAAGAAACCAAATATTTCGCCGCATGTTTTTGAAACCTTATTGAGGTAATAAATTATGACTTGTATTGTTGTATGGATACATGTATACAAATAAATAAATTTTATTCTATTTTGAATCAGATATATGTATTGTGGCAAAATCGACTTGAAAGAGCATGGATTGCCGACACTTTTAGACTTATTGATTGCTGTGGATGAGTTGGTTCTTGACGAATTGCTTGAATACATTCAGAATTTTCTTTTGGAACATCACCTCGAGTCAATGACTGAAAACTTTTCCTTGATCAATCGAGTCGTATTCAAACACGACTCTTTTACGAAACTTCACAAATTTTGCACAGATATTGCATGTCAAAATCCTGCCGCTATTTTTCAATCGAATGATTTTACAAAACTTCAAGAAAATGCTTTGGTCTCTTTGCTCAAACGGGATGATTTGAATCTTCAAGAAATTGATATTTGGGAGAAGGTTCTTGAATGGGGAACTGCTCAACCTTTCGATTCGGAAAATGTTGACTTTACGAATCCCGTGGAAAAATGGACACAAAACGAATTTAGACAATTAAAATTTGCGCTTAAACAATGTTTACCATTAATCCGTTTCTTCCACATAAATTCTGTCGACTTTTATAACAAAGTAATGCCCTATTCGGAACTCCTATCAGCAAGGCTCTACAAAGATTTATTGCATCATTATTTGGTTCCAGGAAGCGAAGATCTTCAAGTTAACAAATATCCTATTCGGAATCCAAATAATGCTGCTGACTCCACAATACTTACCAGAAATCAAATTAATAAAATAAGTGGATGGATAAAGTCGCAAGATACAAAATTAACTCAATCGTTTGATTTAAAGCTTTTATTACGAGGCAGCCGAGATGGATTAACTGCAGCTGATTTTCATCGACTTTGTGATAACGTAGGCCCAACAGTAGTTGCGATTAAGGTTAAAGATTCAGGAAAAATAATTGGTGGATATAATCCATTGGAATGGAATTCAGACGCTGAATGGTGTATGACACAAAATAGCTTTTTATTCCAATTTGACTCGAACGAATCCGACGGATTTTTAAGTAAAATTAAAGATACAAGACGTAGTATTTATTGTGGTGGAAATTATGGACCAATTTTTGGTAACAATGATTTAATATTATTCGGTCAAAATCGCGGTAACTTTTGTCAAAAATATTCATACGAGCACGCTCTGTTGAGCACTGATGATACAACAATTTATTATGAGGTTGATAATTATGAAGTATTTCAAATTTGCAAAAATAATTTTAGTTTATTTTAACAAAATTTTTCTTCTTTTCCTTTCGAATTTATGAAAATACAGTAGAAATAAACTGTAAATAAAAAAATACTCAAAATGAAAGTTTATATTAAATAAACGAAAATTACTGTTACAACAACAGTCTATATTTTAATCCTCGATATCGATATAATAAATTTATTAGTAAATTCTCGATTAGTAATTTTTATGCTTTCACCATAAATGGTTTCAACTACGAAAACTTTGATTTGGAATGAAAACAAAGCTCCGGCTCATTCACAGAGAAATGTTTGTACTTTGTAACTTATCTCAAATTGTTGATTTAAGACTTATCATTTCAACGACAACGAGTATAGAAAAATTTTATTTTAAATTATTTCCTTATATGAGTCCAAAGATGCTAAATGGAAAGCCATACAAATATGCTGTAATGTTATACTGATACAGGTTTGGCTGGTCGCGTACGAGATTGTAATGTGTATAACAGGCATTAAATAATATTCTGGATTATTGAAAAACGACCAATAACGCTGAGGAACTTTTTGACATATCTAGAATCCTACAAAGTGAAGATAAAGCTCTTTGAATATCCTAAAATATATGAATAAATTATTGAGTGTAGAGACAAAAACTACCCCTAATGTAATTTACGCTCGAATCTTTACTTCAAAATGAATGTTAAGTAAAAATGGAAATTTATATTTCAATTTCTTTGTGCTTACACGTATATTTTATTACTTTATTCACACATTACATTAATAGTTTATTTACAACATGGTAAATGAACGCTTGGTGTCAGGCGAAAATCTCATCAGACAGGCAATTTTGCTAATTTCCTTCAAGTTCTGATTTGTTCAGAATATTAAAGAGTTCAGAATTAGGTTTAGATTAAATATTAAGAAAATATTATACATGTATGTAGAACTGTCTCCTCGACATTTTTTAGCTAGTGCATCAGTTAAATTTATGTTTTCCATCCATTTTTACTTAATTTTATGTTTGCAGAATGCGATTTTTCATCTGACATAACTAAATAAAAAGTGGGTTTCACCTGGTCTTCCTAATTTCACTTATTTGTTTTTTTGCCTTTTCATAGAGTAATAATTTCTTCACATTCAAATCTGTAAGCTCTGATCTTGGAATTGCTCAAAATGTTTATTTTAAAAAGAGTAAAAACAATATTTTCTGTAAGTAGGAATTAAGATGAATCTAATAAAAAAGATCAAATAATTTGGATAGTCGATTGCTAAGATAGATATAACGATAAGCACTACACTGTTTTTAATTAAAGTTCACAAATAATTGGTCTTCGTTTTTTCGCTAAAAATTTTATTTTCTATGACAAAAAGTTTGATGATTTTTCCTTGTCCGAATACTTTTGACGGGCCGGTGTATTTTTCTTGATACATGTTATCATGAAAATTGAGAATTAAACAGTACTAATCTTGGCAATATCAACATTCACTACAATCATCGCTTTATAAATACGTTTATATTATGAACATTGAAGTTGTAATATGACATGTACATGTACATGTACAGAGTATCATAAAATCTACTAATTGAGGAAATTCTCATAGTCAGAAATTTTTCATCATACTAAATATCTTGTACAACATATACAAGTATGTTATGTTAATGTCAAACGAAAAAATAAAAGTAAAGAAGCTAATAAAATTTTTTTATCAAAAATGAAATTTTATAATTCATTGGTTTAGCTAGAATTGAATAATTATAAATTATTATTGATATTTCCATTCATCTTCCGTTCCAATTCACATACTCGTACCTCTGGTGTCAATTGAGCATTATATGTTACAACAATTTTTTCATTTGCTAGCAGAAATCGTTGGGTATAAATTATAAAAAATTTTGATAATTTTCTATCTAAAGATTCTTGGCACTCTTTTAAAGTTACAAAAGATTTGAATTAAATTTGTGTTGCACATTAAATTATGGTTGTAATTCCAAAACGAAATGCTTCAATTAATGACTTTGCTTCGGATTACAATGAATGTTCAAGTGAATATTTAATAGTTTGTAGTGATATTATTGCTAAAGACAATAGACATTAAACTTTTAACTTTTATTATTTACCTTAATTATTTCTATACAAATTTATTAAGTTTAAGATACTATTGAGTTTAATGTTATTAATATTTCGTGAAAAGCTTTAAAGCACAAAAATATTAACGTTAATTATAACGATAAGCTCTTAATGCATTACATCATACATATACTGTTACAATTATTAAAATCAGCAATTCCGGAAATCATGAAGGGAAGCGTCCTAACCGCCAAATATTCCACAACACCGACCCCCTATTTTTCAGCATTATCCAGCATCACGTTCGTAACCGCGCCCGTCCTTAATCGAGCATTCTTCAGCACAATCGATCACGTTCTTCAGTATAATAGACCACGTCGCTTTCTTTAGTAATCCTTTACCGCTGCCCGATCTATTAATGTAATAAAGAAATTGGAATAGTATTTTTTAAAACGAATGGCTCTCAGGCCTTTTAAAAAAGATAGAAATAAAATTGCGTACATTACCTTTTCTCCAAGAGACATACTTGTAAAATCTTGCAAAGAATCGTACTTCTAACGTGTTGGTTAGGTTCTTTCTACCAGAAAAGGTGACGGCTTGGTTAGGTCCTTTAGTTCAGAAAAGGTGAAATGCATCATTGATTGAATGATTTGATTGACCCGAGTTTAAGGCTTTTATTTAGAAAAAGCGCAGGAATAGAAAGAGTAGAATAATTAATAATTAATAAACGAAAATCCCCTTTACCTCTCTCCATAATTACCTACTCGCTCACCTTTGGAAACGGCCATATCGAACGATATTCGTAGATATCGGCACAGGATTTAGACCAACAGGTAAAATTAGTCTAATCGCCCTCTCCCACCCACCGTCATGGTGCACAAATTTCCCCAAATCCACATAATTCCAACCCACCTGTGACAGTACATGTAGTGTTACTTTTGAAACATGTATGCGTATCGGTATAAATGTACATGTATACAATAAGTACATGTACATGTATCTAAGTAAAAACTAACATCATTAATCAAAATATCAAATGTGAATGAAATGGCTTATGACGGAAACAAATGGATAGAGTCCGCAATAAATGAAAATCAAATAAAATTTTTTGATTTTAATGAATTTTCCAATATAAAGACCATCGGAATTGGCGCATTTGGTGAAGTTTATAGAGCAGAAATGAAAAATGAAGCTCTAATTGTAGCTTTAAAGCGTCTTCATCTAAGTGACGAGAAACATAATGAAAAAATAAATAAGAAACTTATCAAAGAGGTTTTTATTATGTTTGAGAGAATAAACTAATAATTAACGACTTACAAATTTTATCCCTTGCCTCAATGTTTTCAGATGAAAATTCTTATTAACCTTAGCCATAGCAAAAACATAATTCGCTTTTACGGAATCACTAAAGGTAATTTTATATATATAGTCTATATTGACTTCACAATTGTATATATACTAAAATAATTTCTAAATAGATTACCATACTCAAAAATACATGATTGTTATTAAGTATGCTGATGATGGAACTCTTGAAAAATATTTGTGCACAAATTTTTCCAAATTGACTGGCGATGACAAATTAAATTTAGCCAAGCAACTAGCGCAAGGATTAAGAAGTATTCACAATGCAAACATAATTCACCGTGATTTGGTAAGGAATATCACATAAATCCTATTATATTAAAAATTTGTACTTATCGCAGAATTTTTTGGATGCCAGAATCATAATAATATCCTCGTCCACAAGGGAAAAATCAAAATTGCAGACTTAGGCTATTCGAAACTTTCAAACGACAAAGATAGTTCAAGTTCAAATAGCAGTTGCGGTGTATTAAGTTATGTTGACCCTGCATTCTTGAATGATCCGGAAAATTATCTACGCGACAAAAAATCAGATATCTACAGTCTCGGTGTTTTACTTTGGGTTATCTCTAGCGGTCGTATTCCGAATAAGTATGCAATTGCCTTAAGTTCATCTAATGAGAAAGAAAGACCAATTCATGGAACTCCTGATAACTATATTAAGCTATATCAAGCATGTTGGGATAATTTGCCTGAAAATCGACCAGATATTTACGAAGTAAATCAGCAGTTAAATGAAATCGAATGGCCATCTGAACCAAAAAACGTGGTGCATCAAGAACGAGCGCTAGATTTTGATACGGGTAAAAAAGATAATGAAAATTTAAATGAAGATAAACATTACATAATTATAAACGAACTGGTAGCCTTATTAAAAAATTTACTAAGTAAAGAAGTAGATTTAGATAAAATAGGTACTGAACTACAATCATATTACGAATTGCACTGTCAACATTCCCTTGAAATTCAGAACTGTTTAAAAACCAATGTTCAATATAAGTTACTTTTAGGATTTCTTTATCAAACTGGGCTCATAGTTGAAAATAATGTTGCATCTGCATTAAACATTTATATGGAGCTATCAAGAGATAACAACCCTTTAGCTCAATTCTTTCTAGGATATGCTTATGAAAATGGTGTGGGAACACAAAAAGATGAGAAGAAAGCATTCGAATGGTATTTGCAATCAGCAGAGGGTGGAAATGCAAGAGGACAATATAATATTGGTTTCTGTTATGATAAAGGAATTGGAACACAAAAAAATGAGAAGAAAGCTTTCGAGTGGTATTTGAAATCAGCAGAAGGTGGAAATACTAGCGGACAACGTAATCTCGGTTGTTGTTATGAAAAGGGTTTCGGAATTCAGAAAGATGAGAAGAAAGCATTTAATTGGTATTTGAAATCAGCAGAGGGCGGAAATACAATGGCGCAAAACAATCTCGGTGATTGTTATCGAAATGGCATAGGAACTCAAAAAGATGAGCTAAAGGCATTTGAGTGGTATTTGAAATCGGCAGAAGGCGGAAATACAGACGGGCAAAATAATCTCAGTTTATGTTATGAAAATGGTTTCGGAACTCGAAAAGATGAGCTAAAAGCATTTGAGTGGTATCTGAAATCAGCGGAGGGTGGAAATGCAGACGGGCAAAATAATCTCGGTTGGTGTTATGGAAATAGTTACGGAACTCAAAAAGACGAACTAAAGGCATTTGGATGGTATTTGAAATCAGCAGAAGGCGGAAATACAGACGGACAAAATAATCTCGGTTGGTATTATGGAAACGGTTTCGGAACTCAAAAAAACGAGCTAAAAGCATTTGAGTGGTATTTGAAATCAGCAGAAGGCGGAAATACAGACGGGCAAAATAATCTCGGTTGGTGTTATGGAAATGGTTTTGGAACTCAAAAAGACGAGTTAAAAGCATTTGAGTGGTATTTGAAATCAGCAGAAGGCGGAAATACAGATGGACAAAATAATCTCGGTTGGTGTTATGGAAATGGTTTTGGAACTCAAAAAAATGAACTAAAAGCATTTGAGTGGTATTTGAAATCAGCAGAAGGTGGAAATACAGACGGGCAAAATAATCTCGGTTGGTGTTATGAAAACGGTTTTGGAACTCAAAAAGATGAGCTAAAGGCATTTGAGTGGTATTTAAAATCAGCGGAAGGTGAAAACACAGACGGGCAAAACAATCTCGGTTGGTGTTATGGAAATGGTTTCGGAACTAAAAAAGACGAGCTAGAAGCACTTAAATGGTATTTGAAATCGGCAGAAGACGGCAATACTAACGGACAACGTAATCTCGGTTGGTGTTATGAAAATGGTTTTGGAACTCAAAAAGACAAGATAAAAGCATTTGAGTGGTATTTGAAATCAGCAGAAAGTGGAAATGCTGATGGACAATTTAATCTCGGTTGTTGTTATGAAAATGGTTTCGGAACTCGAAAAGATGAGCTAAAGGCATTTGAATGGTATTTGAAATCAGCAGAAGGTGGAAATACAGACGGGCAAAATTATCTCGGTTTATGTTATGAAAATGGTTTCAGAACTCAAAAAGACGAGAAAAGAGCATTTGAGTGGTATTTGAAATCAGCAGAAGATGGGAATACTGATGGACAATTTAATCTCGGTTGGTGTTATGAAAATGGTTTTGGAACTCAAAAAGATGAAAAAAAAGCATTTGATTGGTATTTGAAATCAGCAGAAGGCGGAAATACAAATGGGCAAAATAATCTCGGTCGGTGTTATGAAAATGGTTTTGGAACTCAAAAAGATGAGAAAAAAGCATTTGAGTGGTATTTGAAATCAACAGTAGGCGGAAATTCAAATGGGCAAAATAATCTCGGTTGGTGTTATAAAAATGGGTTTGGAACTCAAAAAGACGAGAAAAAAGCATTTGAATGGTTTTTGAAATCAGCAGAAGGCGGAAATACAGATGGGCAAAATAATCTCGGTTGGTGTTATAAAAATGGGTTTGGAACTCAAATAGACAAGATAAAAGCATTTGAATGGTTTTTGAAATCAGCAGAGAGTGGAAATAAAACTGGGCAAAATAATCTCGGTTGGTGTTATGAAAATGGTTTTGGAACTCAAAAAGATGAGAAAAAAGCATTTGAGTGGTATTTGAAATCAGCAGAAGGCGGAAATACAGATGGACAAAATAATCTCGGTTGTTGTTATAAAAATGGGTTTGGAACTCAAAAAGACAAGATAAAAGCATTCGAGTGTTATTTAAAATCAGCAGTTGGTGGAAATAAAACCGGGCAAAATAATCTTGGTTGGTGTTATAGAGATGGTTTTGGAACTCAAAAAGACAAAAAAAAAGCATTTGAGTGGTATTTGAAATCAGCAGAAGGCGGAAATATAAACGCGCAAAATAATCTCGGTTGGTGTTATGCAAATGGGTTCGGGACTCGAAAAGAAGAGAAAAAAGCGTTTAAGTGGTTTTTGAAATCAGCAGTAGGTGGAAATACTTACGGGCAAAATAATCTCGGTTTGTGTTATGAATATGGTTTCAAAACTCAAAAAGACGAGCTAAAAGCATTTATGTGGTATTCGAAAGCAGCGGAGGGAGGAAATACAGACGGGCAAAATAATCTCGGTTGGTGTTATGGAAATGGTTTCGGAACTCGAAAAGAGGAGAAAAAAGCATTTGAGTGGTATTTAAAATCTGCGAAAGATGGAAACTCAGATGGGCAAAATAATCTCGGTTGGTGTTATGGAAATGGTTTCGGAACTCGAAAAGAGGAGAGAAAAGCATTTGAGTGGTATTTAAAATCAGCAGAAGGTGGAAATGCTTGCGGACAAAATAATCTCGGTTTGTGTTTTGAAAATGGTTTTGGAACTGAAAAAGATGGGCTAAAAGCATTAGAATGGTATTTGAAATCAGCAGAAGGCGGAAATACTAACGGACAACGTAAGCTTTGTTGGTGTTATGCTAGAGGAATTGGAACCCAAAAAGTTAAGAAAAAAGCATTTAGTTGGCGCTTAAAATCAGCAAATGCAGAAGTACAAAGTAAATTTGGTATATATTATGAAAAAGGAATCTATACTTCTAAAAACATTCGTAAAGCTAAAGCATGGTATAACACTGGCGCTCATAATGGTAGCTAGATGCATACAAAGAATAGAAAATATTCCTAGATATAAATCAATTTTTTCCAAGATATAAATCATTTTTCCACTCCATTTTAGATTTTAAATTATAATTTGCTTATTAATTATGTATATTGTTTATTTAAATTAAATATCATCGATTGTTTTTTGTATACTATCAATCATTAATATTCTGTATCCCATTTTAATAATATTAGACATGAGATGAAGCACTACTGAATTCTAATTTTAAAGAAAACCTTTTGTTTTTATAGCTTATTGTATTTTATTATCACATTTTTATAATAATCAAATAAATATGTGCATTCCTCAAGATGCATCTGCAAAAGCTATTCAATAATTATGTAATAAAGAATGTAAAGCGCAAAAGAAATACAAAAAAACACGTATCATCCAAGATTTATTAAACGTTTTCAAATTAAAAAAATGAAAGTATAACTCACCAAAAGCGTAATGACCATTCTTCACTAAAGGTTCAAAGACATTAATTTGACATAAAAAAAGAAACTTGCAATAATATTATTCACTAAAAAGAAATCCGAGCATCTTATTAATCATTATTATAAAAAAATCATATAGAAATAATAATAATATTTTTGTAAGTACACAACAAAATATGTAAAATACAGTGCCTGACAAAAGTTTTCCCGCACCTGTAATTTCTGAAAGATCATATGTAAGAGCATGAAATTTCACACATATAGTATATCACATATGCAGATCATACTAATCTTCTTTGGGCAGATTAGATAGCAAAAATACTCACACTGCTTATATACCAATTTTCAATCAAAAAAATACCTCTTCCTTTATATAAACGATATGAAATCATCTTTTTAACCACTCACCCAAAGGATCCCAAGCTCTTAATGTTAAAGAAGGTTCGCTATGATGAAAAAACAGTGTGACAATAGATAAAAAAGCAGCAAGAAAGCAAAGATCTAAGTGACAAACCAAGATTAGATCATCAAATAGTCACTATTTAAAGGCAAGACAAATGAATTTTGGAGCTGATAAAAGAGAATGAAGGTATTACAGATCCAGGAATCTGTTGTGAATTGTTAAACAGAATATAAATATACACATATGCATTATTTAATGGTGTCTTGATGAAAATGGAACTCATTATTATGGAAAACTCATGAACCCTTTGCTTGAAGAGAAGCATCAAAAAAAATCTCTCATAGACAAAGTAGCATAAGAATTTTGACTGAAATTCCATGATATTACTGATAAAAGTATCTTCTACTTGAATCAACAGCTAAAAAAAGCTTGGCAGTTTATTGAAACAAGAAAAATAATTCATATTGTTAAGTATTTATCAAAAATTCATGTATAGAGCTATTTTTCTTCTTCAGGCTTTAGAAGATTAATATGTTTCACACATAATCTTAATGTATAATATATAACACTCTATATGAAATAGTTCTTTTATCTTTCTCTATAAATCTAGATTATAATAGTTGAATTTTGTAAGAGAATAATAATCTAAAGTATTATTTGAAAATTACAAAGAAATAAAAGAAAGAAAATGATATTAAAGTTCTTCTCTAGCTATTAATAACATCTAATTAAAATTCAATTAAAAATATTTAGAACTTATAAAAATAAAATTAATTAACTAAGAAGTATATAACTAATTTAATAAGAAATATGTAATAACATGTGAAGATCCTAATTAAAGCTGAGAGTTATTATATTATGCATTAATTTTTCATATAATAATATGTATTTTTAAATAAAAAAAATTTTTTTCTTACTATATTTTCATATTGAATTAGAAATATAAGAAAACTTTTATCAAATACTATAAATATAAAAATATCTTAATAAAAATTAAAACTAAATTATATTTATTAATAAATTAACTTTTAATTAATTAAAAATATTATAAATTATTAATATAAAGAAAATGATTAGTATAATAAATTTTAAAAAATAAAAATATTTTTAATTAAAATAAATTATAATTAAAAAAATTTTTTTTACTTATATTAAAATTTTAAAAGATATTTAATAATTATTAATAATTTTAGTAAAATAATAATTTAAAATTAAAATTTTAGAAGATATTTAATAATTATTAATAATTTTAGTAAAATAATAATTTAAAATATATAAGTTATATAATCTAAGTATTTTTTAAAAAATATTCTAAATAATTAATTAGATTTCTAATAATTTGAATTTAGATTTTATCAAAAAATTTATAAAATATTATTAAGATAAAAGTTAAAAAATAATAATTAAAAATTTAAATAAATTAGAATAATATATAATAAAGATTTGATAAGATTAAATTTATTATTCTTTATAAAAATATAATTATAAGATAAAAAAATACTTAGTTTTTATAAAAATTTATAATTATATAAAAAGAAAAATTTTAATATATTTGTAACAATTTTGATTAGATTATCTCTTATTAGATCTCTTTTTTAGCTTAAATCTTCATTTCATACTATCTGTATAACAGATTAGCTTTGTATTATATTTCTAAGAAGATCATTTTCACTCTGGATATACAGATGATCATTATGTATTTAATACATCTAGATTTAGCACATTG
>CAJVPS010000502.1:0-23474 GCA_910591765.1 Ambispora leptoticha
AACTAACTTTTCATTTTTTCAAATTTTAGATATATATTTTTTTAATATTATTCATAATGATTTATTCATTTATATTAAAATTTAATTTAAGTTTGCTAAAAGTTTAATACAGATCTAACTTTACTAATAAAATGTATTTGTAGTTTTATTCTTCTTTTTTGGAAACAATAGGTTAAAACCATATTCAACATCTTGATTGACTTGAATTGAAAGTGAAGAGAGAGATCTTAGTATTAAAGTGGAGCTTTGTAATGAATTTAGTGGTGGATTTGGAACAGATTCAAAAAAAGAAAATTACTTTCTTTCTTATATCTTATTTCATTGTAATAATGATTTCTTTTTCTTTTTCTTTGTATTAATAATTATGATATTAACAATTAATAAAAGAATGTAAGATTTAGTTTATATGATCATGAATACAAATGGTCATTTGAATATGTAAAATGTTAATAAATAATATTTGTTCGCTTCAATTACGAAATGTATAAATAAGAAAAATATAAAAAATTTGTTCTTATACATAAATTGGGGATTTTAGGAATTCGTAGTTTTGGAGAATTCAGGATACTGAGTGTTTGGAAGATTGGGCATTCGGGAAGTTAGTATTTTGGGATTTTGGACATTCAGGATTTAGTATTTTAGAATTTTGGGTATTTGGCATTTTGAAATTTTGGGTATTAGGATTTTGGTGTTCGGGATTTTAGGCAGTATCCAATTTTTATATAATAGATACTTTTTTTATCAAAAATGTGATATTCAAAGACCGTATTTTGTTTTTCTGATATCGGTAATCCAATTCTCATATCATCCCGAACAATGTCTAATCAAGCAGAAATCAAAAAGAAAGGAAAAGTTAATTATAATGTCTTTCTGTCCTCTACACTGCGTGCAAAAAATTTCAGAATTATTATTACTTACGTAGAATCTAATAAGTCATAGCTCTTGTTTAGTGCAAAAAATTATCAGATAAGAACTGGCAAATACTTGTATAATTAGTATGTCAGCCAAATTCTGAAAGTCAAAACCCGACACCCAAATTCTGAATATTTCAAATCCCAAACACCCAACATTCCGAATACTCAAAATCATGAATACCCAAAATCATGACATTTTCAAAATATTTAATATCATAACATTCCTAAAAAATAAAAATGTAAAGGCTAATATAAATTTCACTCATTATAATCATTACGATACTGGTAATCATTATTTATTACATGCATCTATATACATTTTGCATTAATATTTATTGCATAATATTAAGTGTATTGTTGGGATTTTAGATGTTGAGAGTCAGGATTTTAGGCATTCGAGATTTTGGATATTTGAGATTTTAAGCATTGGAAGATTAGGAAGTTAGAATTTGAAAATCTCGAAATGTTGGTCTTTCAAGATTTTAAGCATCAGGATTTTGGAAATCTTGAGATTTTGAACAGTTATAATTGTGAAAATTTATCTCACATCCGAATTGTATCAGATAGTTAAATTTCTTATCTTAAAGTAACTATTTATTGGATGTAATATTAAATAATTCTTCTACTATTATAATTTAAAGTAATTTTATTAGGAAAATTATTAGGAAAATTATAAAGAAAGAAGCAGATGTATAGTTTATTATTATAAAAAGATTTGCCATAATTGTCACTAATTAAAAAAATTAAATTAATTCTACTCTTAAAAAATTGATTAATTATACATGTGAAAAGTCTTAGCCAAAATGCATAAAGTTCTCTAAAACAAAATTATTGCTGAGATTTTTATGAACAGAGTAATGCAAAGATCACGAAAAACTAATATCTCCCTGTAAAGTGAAACACCTTCAAAATTGGCATCCATTTTGCCTATTTTTGCTAGATTATTCTTCAGTTCACAAATTCTTACCATAAAAAGTAATTCATCAGATGCATCCAAACAATAACCATCTACAAAGTTTTATCTCAAGGGGTTAGTACATTACAAACATGTGGAAGAAAATTAGGAAAAGCTATTTCATGATATAGTATAGATAACAGCATTTCTTTTAATTAACAAAATTTTTTTTTATGATTATTAGAACATATCTATTCAGTCAAATACGAGTCAAAATGTATGCAAGATTTAAATTCCTTATCTATTTAGGCAAATGCTAATTGTCATTCTTAGCCAGTACTTCAAGATTTAACTGAATAAAAAGAAGGTAATATAGAAGTAATAATGATAATTTGCTTTGGATTATATAGATTCTAACATAATATTTAATTCAGATTCATTCCAAAGTATATTTACACATATCTTTTTTGATCTCTTATATCAGTTATACCATCAATCTTGAACTTACTTTGATATCCAATAATTAATATATTGTGACAACTTTTTCATCAGCTCATTGACAACTTCTCTAAATAATATAGTGGAGTCTTTGTATACTTCAAGCTGTTTCAGATATTATTCTTTAACTGCTATGGATTTGTATTTTGTTAGATGTGATATTTGAAATGTGGATCTAGAAGACAGACTGATTCCAGATAATGATATTGACTACAAGTCTTCTTTATTAATTTTTTAACTTTCATATTAATTCTGGATTGATTTCTTCAATTTCCATATTAATTAGTTCTGGAACTTGCACAGAACTGCTATTTTCTGCTTCTATTCTTATTTCTAATATACAGTCAGTCTTATTTTTTATTAGCTTCATAAATATTAGATTCTGTCTATCTTGTCCTGCTTTCACTTGAAGAACAGTATAATGAATATCTTGCTTAATGATAGCAGTTATTCTTTTGATTCCTAATTCATAGCAAGTAAATATTTGTTAAAAATCAATATTTATTAATTGTATAACTTCTGCAAATAAGGAATGTGATTCTGGCTATGTCCTACTTTGAGTTCAGTAATTAATTTCCAAAGAGCTTCTTGATGATTCTTAATAAATCATGAACTTTTGCTCACTGACTAATCTCCAACAAATTCTGAAATCAATAAGTTAAGTCAGTAATATGCTGCTTTGATATTTTGCTTTAGATTCTCCAAATTAGTCATCTATCTGATCATATTTTTCTTTATGAACTTCACTCTGAATATTTTTAGAGCCTTGTCAAAAATAAAATAACACTTCTCACATGTCAAATTGATTGAAAGTACTATCTGAAGAGCTTGAAAAAATCCTAACTTGCTTTGAAGATTTAATAAAAATCATGTTACAGACACAGTATATCTTCTTTGTATAGGAAATAAAGGAATGAATATCATCAAGTTATATATTTGCAGATCAAAGTTTGTTATGTGAATATCAAGCTTATGCAATTTCAAGTATTCTGCCTATTGGTAAAAGTTACTTGATTTTTTGAATTTTTCATTGTTATTTTTATACTTATTTTATAAATATATCAAAATCTCTCATAAAGACTGATTTCTAAAGAGATTTGAAACTTCGTTGAAAAATAGTATTAAGATAAAATTATAAAAATAGAAAAATGACAAATAGATGCTCCAAGACATTTAGAATTGTGAAAGTATCAAAATATGCATCACTTATCGAATGTGAAACAGATACTGTATTTTACTGGTTAAAATAATACCCTTTGATTTTGACTCAATTTCATTAACTTTTTATTTTTTTGGTTACAATGGTTTAATTTTGATTCAAAAATTAGCTTTTTTTTACTATTTCTTTGTCATCCTTCCAGTCAGTTGGTTCACAATATATATTATGAACTGACTCAGCTAATTCTGTGCACATGTGAAAGTTCAAAACTTCTTGATGACTGTGAATATTGTCTGAGATCTACTTATTACACACTAGTATATATTGAACATTTTGGCATGAAAAATTTGCATTAAATAAAGATTCAAATTCTGGTCAAAAAATTGTTTAGCTAATAGTTTATAAATTCTCTTTAATAATGATGACTAATGATGACAAATGACATGACAAACTATTTATCAGATGAAAATTTGTGATGATTGATGTGATGAACTATTTGTCAGATGAAAACCTATGATGATTGATGAAATTTGTGATAATTAGCTAATTTGGAATTTTAAAAAGACAATAGTTCTTAAACAAACCTTTGTGAAAAAATTTTTATTTTGATAAATTAAATTAATTATCGTTATAGTTATTTTTTTTACAATAGAATATTACTTTCAATATGATAAATACAAGAGTTTGAGATTATTTTATATGATGATAAAATATTTATTGCACATGAATCTTTTATATTTATAGTCACAGATTTTTCATAATTAGTTTTTTTAGTCAAACTATATCTGAATTTATTTTGCTTTTATTTTAGGAGGATCAAACTTTGCGGTTCTTATAATTGTAATTATTATTCTTGGCCAGGTAAATTGATAGTTAATAGAAGATTATTTATAATCCTTATATCAAATATTAATTAAATAAATAAATAATTATTTATTTATTTTGGAATATTACACTTGACAAATAATTACTACGCTAATTCAAATAACATGAGATTATGTTTTGAAGGTAAAATCTACAAATTATTTTTATTTGCATGTTAATAATCTTAATTAACATGATTCTATGGTGGCTATCATCTATAAACTATATAAATATCATATGACTTTTAAACTTTATAAATTAAGAACAAATAAACTTATTATAAATCTAAACTGATAAAATGATAAATTAAAACAAATAGAATATTTTTATCAGTATACTTTTATAAAATATTATGTAAAATTTTAAGTTATTATAATTTAAAATTTAATAAATTTTTATATGATATATATAATAAAAAGACAAATTTCAGACTAGAGATTAGTATTTTATATATAAAATTTAAATGTATTTTCACATGATAATCATCATTTATTTTATTTTCTTGATAATCATAATTAAATCTGTTATTATATATTAATGACCTGTTTATCAAAAAGAAAAATTAATATTAAAGAACAAGAACAAGATAATAATGGAAGATTTGCAAAAAAAATACAAATAATTGATGATTAGAAAGATGATAATAATGATAAATATTAGAATGATAAAATGATTGGAATGATAATAATAATTGGTACAATAATAATAAAAAGAAAGTTAAATTAGTTTGGTCAAATGATGCATATTTCGAGAAAAAAAATGTGAATCTTATCTTATAAGAAAAACAAAAAAATTAACATATTTTGATAAATATGAATCCAGTAGCTCTTTTATGAAAGCTACTAAAGAAACTAAGAAAATAACAATATTTTTAATTAAAAATTCAATTTCTGATAACTTTGATGAGATTTTAAATGAATTAGAAAATGATGAATAAGATGATTAATATAATTTAAACAAAAAAATTGAAATTTTAAAAAAAGAACTTAAAGAATAATAAATAGTGTTAACAGCTACTGAATATAATAAAAAGATCAGTTTATGAATATTTGAATAGATTAGATAATAATAGAAAAGGAAAGCAAAAAGCTAGTATAGAAGCTGTATAACTGATTTTTATTAAAAGTGTACTATATAGAGCAAGATCTATCCAATATTAGATCAATTATTGGCTTTAATATAACCATCTATCAATAAGCCATCAAGATAAATATCAAAAAACTATATGATTAATAAATGATGAAGATATAACAGAAAAATGCTATTTATAGATTCAATCTCAGGGGAGAACAACTACTCCATTAAAATTTAAAGAATTTATTGAAGAGAAGCTTCTTATAAATTCAGGAATATTGAAAAAAAATATCATTGGTATTGCAACTGCAGCACATTAGCTTAATGTACTTAGATATTTTTTTCAATCACAAAAGCAAGGTAAGAATAAATTCATTATTAAAAAATAAAAAATTAAACTAATTTTACATCATGATAAATAGGCATATACTATGATGAACACAAGTATTCTGATGTTATAAGATATCAACAATTATTTCTGAACATGATATTTAGTTATAAAAAGTATATGGCTAAGTATGAAGGGGAGAATATGGAATAGATACTGCTAATTTTGAGATCAAACAAAAAGAAAATAGTTCTTGTAATGTATAATGAGAGTGTATTCTACTTAAATAATGGTAAACGAGAAGTATGAGTAAAATCTGGAGAGTTACTATTATACAAGAAGGGAAATGGATATTCTATCATGATTAGTGAATTTTTGATGGAAGAATATGGCCAATTTAAATTAAACTCACAGCAATGTCAAGAAAGTCCATCCATATCTGAAGAAGCTTGAGTCTATCTTCAATCAGGAAAAAATTGAGACAGATACTGGATGAATAAGAATTTAGTCAAACAAGTAAAAATGAAGACTATATTAATCTTTGAAATCATATTTCCAAATTGTATTATCTTGTTTGTATTTGATAATAGTTCAAATCATACAGCATATAGATCTGATTCACTCATGATAAGTCAGATGAATCTAAAATCTGAAAGCAAGCAACCAAAAATGTGAGACATAGTTTTTGGACCAGATAACTGTTATCAATCAATAGTTAATGAAAAAAATGAGCCTAAAGGGATGAAACAGATGTTAATTGAACATGAATTATGAAAAAATAGATTAAGTGCTAATTGTAAGTTATGCAAGGATAAGGTTGATGATATAAATCAGATGAACTATTGTACATGGTGAATTATTTTATTACAGCCAGATTTTTTATCACAGAAAAGCATATTAGAAGAAGTTATACTGGAAGCTGAATATAAATATATTTTTTATCCAAAGTTTCACTGTGAACTGAATTATATTAAGCAATACTGAAGTGTGACAAAAAGGTATGCTCAAGAGAACTGTGATTATTCTTGGTCAGACTTACAACATGTCATTTTTGCAGTCTTGGAATCTGTTGATATGATTACAATAAGAAGATTCGCTAGGAAAGCATGATGCTATATGAATTTGTATAGGAAGAGAATCACTGATAAGTTAGCAAAATATGCTGCCAGAAAGTATAAGTCTTACCATTATATCCCTGAGTATGTATTATTAGAATTGAATAAAATAAAATTATGAGATGGTATATACTATATATTTATCATAATAAAAAATATATAGACATGTGATTTATTATAAAAATCACGTAGTGATCTATATCTGAAATTTTGGACTATGCAATTTATAGATGATAGCCATCATATTAGTATTTTATTATTATAGAATACACAAAGCAGGTAATCTCAATTCCAGATTTAATAGAATAAGAAAAAATTTTTTTTCTTTTCTTAGATTTTGGATAATTTTGATGTTCAGATTTAATGGAATAAGAGAAAAATTTTTTTCTTTTCTCAGATTTTGAATAATTTCGATGTCATGAGTATGGGTCTGTTCGTTACTGTTAACTTTTTTGAATTCTCCTCACATGAGTAATTCTTCTATTGGAGGGCATGATGTGAATTTTAATACGGGTAGTAATATTTTGAAACTATTTTCTTCATGACTAGGATTATTAATTGAGATTGTTGCTAATTAGTCAAAAGCAAGTTTTGTGCTTTCTATGTATTTATTGTTGAAAAATATGCAATGAGTGCTTTCAAGTTTACTAAATAAATAAAGTGTTACTTTATAGTTACAATTTCAGTTGCGGCAAAGTTCTTCTTTAGAATTTATTACAACCAGTCTATGAAGATGATGTCACTATCCAAATTATTTTGGAAAAATCTTAGTGAGAAAAGATATTTGACTCTTAAATCCTTGAAATTTTTATAACATGAATTTTAATTAAGCAAGCTTTCATAATTAAATTAGGTTTGGTAAGTGAATTTTTATTAATTTTATTTCTAATATAAAACATTAATTCAGCTTTCATCTCAAACTCTAATTATTATGCACATTAAGGTGGGGGATGTTTTTACTTTGTATACAACCAACTGCCTCGGGTATTGGTACAAATATACCTTGGCTCTCAATATTATCGCCAATAAATATAACAAGTAACACACGCGTATATTTGTTTTATTGTAATGTCATGATTCAAATAAAAACAGAATTCTTTAACAACACGCTCGTAAATATTTCTATTTCCAGTTCTTTTACTCTTTATTTTAGGTCTATCCTTGACAGAAATCTCAGCTCAGAAAAAGCACTACAAATCAGGCTACTACTACCCTTATTCTGTGTATCACGAGCAGACGAGATCTTAATTCCTATTCCACCGGTTTTGTATAAGAAATTTCCGGATTAGACAAGACGAACGATTCTTTTGGATTTTCCACTTTACAAGTGTATATATTATGATTATGATGATGAAATCGAAGAGACACCAGGAATTGAAAAAATACCTTTCGAAAAAATTACTAATATTGAGAAAATTGCCAAGGGGGGATTTGGTGAAGTGTACAAAGGTGTTTGTAATGTTGAAAAGGTTGCATTGAAGTCAGCCAAGACAATAACAGCATTATTGCATGAGGTAATAATATTAAAGATGATGTCTAAAGCCACAATTTGGATTTGATCGATAAATATACGAAATTCCTATTCCGTAGTTATTTATTCACCTTTGTTCTAATACTATTTATTTAATAATAATTAAATAAAGGCAAAATTAACCTATGAATGTGAAAAAAAAACGGTAATAAAAATTATTATTTTATTAACATCAATTAATTAATTATCTTAAGTTTTTGATTAGTGAAGGTAATATTTAATTTTGCATTTATTTAAATTTATTAGATATTAATTTATTTAACTAATCCATTATTCTTTCCTTTAGTTAGATGGTAAAAAATCAACTATTTTATTTTTTAATTTTATTTGATATTAATTTATTTAACTAATTCATTATTCTATCCTTTATTTAGATTGTAAGAAAAACAACCATTTTATTTTGACATTTTCATTATAAAATTTTTTTTTTGATATTAATTTATTTAACTAATCCATTATTCTATCTTTTATTTAGATGGTAAGAAACAACAATTTTATTTTAACATTTTCATTTTAATTTTATTTGATATGAATTTATTTAACTAATCCTTTATTTAGAGAGTATGAAATCAACGATTTATTTTATTTGACATTGACTTAATTAACTATCCATTACTCTTTCCTTGTAAGAAATCAACAATTTTATTTTATCATTTTCATTTTAATTTTATTTGATATTAATTTATTTAACTGATTCATAATTTTATCCTTTATTTAGGGCGTAAGAAATTAACGATTTTATTTTACATTTTCATTTTCATTTTATTTGATATTAATTTATTTAACTGATTCATAATTTTATCCTTTATTTAGATTGTAAGAAAACAACCAGTTTATTTTGACATTTTCATTTTAATTTTTTTTTGATATTAATTTATTTAACTAATCCATTATTCTATCTTTTATTTAGATTGTAAGAAAACAACGAATTTATTTTGGCACATACATTTTTAATTTATTCGATATTAATTTATTTAACTAATCCATTATTCTATCCTTTATTTAGGAGTAAGAAATCAGCAATTTTATTTTGACATTTTCATTTTAATTTTATTTGATATTAATTTATTTAACTAATCCATTATTCTATCCTGTATTTAGATGGTAAGAAATCAACGATTTTATTTTGAGATTTTCATTTTAATTTATTTGGTATTTAATTTATTTAGCTAATCCATTATTTTATTTAAATTGTAAGAAAACAACGATTTTATTTTGACATATACATTTTAATTTTATTTGATATTAATTTATTTAACTATTCTATCCTTTATTTAGGAAGTAAGAAATCAACGATTTTATCTTGACATTTTCATTCTAATTTTTTTGATACTGTATTAATTTATTTAACTCTAATTCATAATTCTATTTTTTATTTAGATTGTAGGAAATCAACAATTTATTTTATTTATTATTTATATTTTTTTATTAGATACAATTTAATGCAATTTCTTACCATTTGTCTAATAAGCTTATAGGAAATAGTAGCTTTCTGTTTTCCTTTTTATTTATCTTTTACTTTTTCATGCATATATAGGTGTAGATACTATAAAGTCTATGAGATAACACAATCCTTCAAATGGAGAATACTTTATAGTTATCGCTTATGCCAACCTTAGTAATCTGCGACATTGTCTACGAAAGCAATTCACCGAAATAACATGGAGCGATCGCATACAAGTGCTATATGATATTTGTACTGAACTTAAGTCTATTCATTCAAAAGGTATTATACATGGTGACCTGCATTCTGGAAACATTCTTCGAGTAGATGAATTTGATACTACAATCTGTGATTTGGGTGCTGCAATCAGACAAAATTCAACAAATGGAGAAGGCCAAAGTTTGGTGTGATGCCATTCGTTGCATCAGAGATTTTCCGAGGAGAAGCATTCAGTATGGCATCAGATATCTATGCATTAGGAATTGTCATGTGGGAGTGGTGTGTTGGGAAACCTCATTCGGTAAACGTCCTTTCGATGTTAATTTAGCCTTGGATATATGTGATGGATTACGACCAGAATTACCGAAAGGTTTACCTGACTTTTACCGCGACTTGATTGTACGTGGTTGGCATAAAAATCCCTCACAAAAACCAACTTCTAGAGAGATTTGCGACATCGTTGAAAAATGGTATTTCGACAACATTACAGATACGGAAAAACAACAAATAAACGCCGCCGAGAAGTTTAGAATTGAAAATGCATCCAAATATGATTCCGAAGAAAGTTCACGACGCATCCCTTGGTAGTCTACACGAGTACAAATGTAAATCAGGAAGGTTGGTAATTTTCAATAATGTCGGTAAAATCCAGAATCAGGAAGGTTGGTATTTTTCAATAATGTCGGTAAAATCCAGTCATCAAACTGATAAATATTATGGCAAGTAGGTAGGATAGACAAAGGAAATACATCAGAATATCATACACTTCAATATGATTATGATCTCGGACATCCTCATGATGATTGAAATCGGTGGTAATTGAGGTGGGGAAAATTGACTAAGCATTATCGAAATGAATGTTTAGTTAACAAAGGTTTTTAGAGAAATGGATATAGTTCTCAGAATGGTTAATGAAACTAAGTTGTTGATTTGCAACTTCCCAGTTATTTTATATTTTTCTGCTTTAGTCATTTATTTTCTTTATCCCTTTAAATTCCATTTTAAAGTGATTATGAATTTTTTTGCGATAAATTATTGTATTAGTAATTCAAATTCTATATGAAAGATTGTGGAAAGGAACGACATACATTCGATATACATGTATTAGGCTTTTATTGCTAAGCTGTTTTTTTGTGTTAACATTATTCCTAATGTTAAGTATTGACTGTTTGTTGTTGAACTTTTTACAATGATACACGCATTTTGTTAAAGAACAAACCAAACAACAATGTAATTCATTTTACTTAACATTACTATAATTTATGTGTTAAGTGAATTTAATTCTAGTTAGAATAGTAAATTTCAGTTAATTGGGGAGATTAATTTAATTGAACTTGTGTGTTGTTGACAAATAAAAATTAGATAAAAAATTTCCTTCATAAATACACAAATAGATATTGTATACGAATATTCGGATTACATATATTAAAGTTTGTAAAATCTGAATGTATTCAGTTTGGTTAAACATGGCTTTACTGTTTGCGCAAATAATTTAGAAGTTTCTAATATGCTTGCTTGCGATTTAATGAGTATAACAGAAAATTTTCTTCTACGGTTAACCGAGTACAAAGCCCAAATAGGGTACCTTGAAAATGATATTGCATTGTCACACTCAACTTAGAAGTTAATTGGACTAAGGAATTGTAAATGAGACAAGGACTCGATACACAAAGTGGATTCTAATGGTCTCCTATGCCAATCTACATGGAGATTTGAAATCAAAGGACAAAGGATTCAAAGGTGGTAAAAGCCAATGTAAAGCGTGTAATAATAACATTTATTCAATTAACAAAAGTAATTTATGTTTATTATCAAAATAGAATCTAATTCAAATAACAAAATAACTATACTAATGAACTTAAATAATACTATTCCAAACCACAATTAAGATACAATAATATGGGTTCAATAAATTAAATAAAGTCAAATAATAAAATCAAAGGATCATCAACTTTCATATGGCCAAAGCCGAAACAATATTAGGTAAGAGTTAAAATAAATTTTAATTATTTTTCTTCAAATCACAGAGTGACTTGTCTCTCTGACTTTTGAATGCTGTCATATATCAGGTATATACAATTTCGTTACTAATTAACTATACTATCTACAGATTGTAAATATAACAAAATTTGCGGGTCCTAAAAGGCCATGGCCATGCTAAAAGACAAAGAATAGCAATAGAATTAATTGTGATTATTAAAAATGATAAAATAATTTTATTACATACAACATAAAGTGTGAATTTGGTAGGAAATTGTAATCATTTCTATGATTAAGGAATAACGTATGATACGAATATTTATGGATTTCTACTGATATTCACATTCTTGGAAGCGTAAAGTAAGAATATTTATAAGAAGTACGTGTTAATAGCAAAGCAATGTTGATATTGACACCATAATGTAAGAAATTTTTCGAAACGATCGTAAAATTTCGGTTGGTTCAGATAGTGATGATTATGTACATGCACATTTATAATGTTTTCGTAATCACGGGACGTTTCGTTACGACTGCAACAGCGTATCGCGAAACTCCGAACGTTGATGTATGTCTTATCTTAACAATATAAAGTGACGATATTGTCAATTGAAGACATGTACATATAGTTGTATTTAGGAATAAAGAGACGAAATTAAAATCGCTATTTGACATCCATTAATTTCAAATTTTCTGGCGGTGCAAACCAGCTTTAGATGAAATTGGCGGAATACTTCGATAAAACAACGGAAAAATGCTGATCTTTGTTAGAAAAGAAATGGTAACTACTTTAACTTTCTTAAATTATTAGAGATCATGAGCGTGACGTTTGAGTGACAAAACTTAGGCGTACTGTTCCGCTTTATGGAAAAGAATAGTTTTCATCAAAAATTAAGCGTAATCATGAATGATTTACAGACAAAGGATTTCCTGTGATGATTTTGTGCACAAATCAACTTAAAGCTAAGAGTTTAAAGGGGTTTCAAATAATATAATTCTGTTAACCAAAAACTATTGTAAATCGAATCAACAGGACTTATTTTTTTGCCTTACGAAAATAACCAACAATTGCTAAAGTTGGACTTAGTTTCTGTTAACAAGCAATCCAAAATCGAAGTGTGGCTTATTTAGAGTGAAGGTCCTCCACTACTTGTAACCAAGGATAATAATTTAAACAGTAAAGATGAGTTTACAAATTTTACTTTTATTATTATGTATTCGATTAGAGCCTTTCGTCATCAAGGAGCTTTTTTATACATGTAAATTCCTCCAAGGATTTTGGCATTGTCAAATTTGGACAATAGTCAAACACAAGCAGAATTACTCTTCTTACACCGTTAAAATCACAAAAAAAGTTTGGCAGTATCAAATACACGTCTAATAATAATAATTTAAATGTTACAATGTCAAACTGCTAACTATATACATGTACATGTAATGACAAAATGAAGAATTAAGGAATTCATTGTTGCGACAATAAACAATACCGATATATTTACATGTACATGTACATTGTATGTGCATACATATTTGTACAATAAAATTGGACACATAAATTTTATATGTCAAACTGAAGCGCATTAATATATAACTATTTCATCATTTGACTATACATCTTTTGTAGCACTAGAAGTTTATTAATGTTTATACATGTATTTTCTCCAGTACATGTAATTAAAAATTTTATTCCTTAGTTATGATAGTTTAGGTTTTACGAATTGACATCTTTGCACATATTTTCTAATCAAAGTTAAGATAGTTATAAACTCTAAGCAAGCGAATTTTCATAATGTCATATGGCATGCGCATCTTGTAAATTTTGAGTTCAAAGTTTGTATGTGAACGGTACAAATTTATAAATCAGGATATGAATGAAAACTTTCAACTCAAATTTATTCTATCATTTTCGTTAGTTTGATTATAACTGAACTGTGCGAGAATACTGTATATATGTGATTTTCCCCAATTGAACTCAAATTAAGGAACTTATCAGTGACACTGAGTAAACCTACAACATTTTTGAAAGTGAGGTGCTATTTAAATCCTACCAATTTATGCGGCTTCTAGAAGACATGCTAATAACCAATTTATTCTACAAGTCAAATTTAAGAATGAAGCATTATTACCAAGAAAGTATTTATCTTCGAAAACATTTATCAATTTGAAAAGCGAGCTTACTAAAAATCTTTATTAAATAATGTAATGTGCGCAAATTCACATAAATTGAAGAGTTTTTACTAATACATGATGTATTCACATTAATCAAACATGTAAGCAAATTATTTGGCATAATAGTTCTAAGTTAACGTTGTTTTCATTCTCAGCTAACCGGGGTGTACATTTAACCATAATAATATATCAATTCAAAAGTGTAATCATAAACTGTATATGGAAATTATTAATGAACATGAAACGAATTCAAAGTTTAAAAAATTACAATAACAAAACAATTCATTAAAACTCTTAAACAAGTATACACTCCGCACACAACCCCATAAAATCAGTTTTCGTTAAATTTTTATCGCAATGAAATAAAATTTGAAATCAAGCTGAGGTTTAAAATTTTTTGCTTAAGCATAAATAGCAACATGTCCATGTTTTGGAACATCATCAGGAAATGGTTTTTAAATGTGGAGATTAGTCGAACTCGGGATACCATAAATTTGTTTCTTTTTGAGCTTGTTGCTCCGGCGCATAATCATGAATTCTACAACTTTGTATTTGCAGACAAAAGGAATTTTTCCTTATTTATCCCCATAATTTGTAACACATCGAACAAAAAGCTCATTTTCTTTGCATAACGTTTAATGCAGTGAACTTGATAATTTATTAGTATACCGATACGAATATATGTACATGTACAGTATATCAAGCTAATCCTGCTTTATTAAAAAATTAAATCCTGCATAACGATAACGATAATAACAAATAAATACGTATGAGCACAATATTCTTTTATTGGAGAGTCAGAAAAATTATACATGTAATGCTAAAAACTCGAGTACTTTAAAACTTTTTTAAAAAGATTGGATTTAAGCGAAAGATGTTGGAATTTCGAAAAAATAACATAAACCTTTTTTATATATGCAGGTTATGTAATTAATTATATATTTATATATATATATATATTTTTTGGTTCTTCTAAGGGAATAAACGTAGAAACGTATATATCTCCATTGAGGTGAAAAATTGCATATAATGTTACTAAAAATAACATATTTTAATTATAGTGATGTTTAATATGATGCATGTTTTCCTTTGAATGATTTATTGAATAAACAAAAAGTTTCATCATTTATCGTATTGCAAATCACGCATAATTTTACCTTATAAAGTTGCTAAATAATTTGTAATCACACTGAAAACAAAAGTATAAATTTCTAGCATTTTAAGACAAAAATCATATTATCAACCAGAATAACTTTGCCTAGTATGATAAATAATATTTACTAATACTAATACTTATTTTATTTCATCTTTCCTGTTAAACGCTCACACATAAAAAATGGAAAACATGTCATTAATCCAACCATTGCAAACAGAGAAGCAGCTAAATGCAGACGACGCAATAAAATACTTGGAACTTGTACGCACAGAGTTCAGTGATAAACCGCATATATACATAGAGTTTCTTGACATCATGCGAGAATTTAAAAGTGCCGTAATTGGCACAGAAGATGTCATTGAGCGAGTTATTTTGCTGTTTAAAGACAGAGTTGATATTATTCTAGGATTTAATACATTTCTTCCGTCCGGATTCGTGATTGAATTTTTACATGGGGAAAATGATAGAAAGATTGCTGTTACATCACCAAGTGGACGTCTAGATTTTATGTTGCAAATTTCTGGAATTCCTATGACAAGTTTGGTCACTGCGAACAACTCCTTTGTCATCCCTATGCGATCTTCTCCTTTTACCGCATCTTCTGCTCAATTTACATCAACATCCACAAAACTTCAGCATTTTTTGCTTGAACCATCAGAAAACAATAGTGAATCAACATTTTCTCAAAACATATCGGAATATATTTCTCAACAACGGCAGCAATATATTCCTACTTCAGTACAATCGCAACCGCATACTCCTGTGGTCGCAGCTCTTCAATTACAGCAAAATCAAGTAAGAAAACGAATTCAAGAAAATATTCCTTTCAATGAAGCGATAGAATACATCAATAGGATTAAGGTAGATTTAGCGTTATACTTGTAGGTTATATGCTATAATGATACATTGACGTTATGTTCATGAATTTTCAATAAATAGACGCGATATGTAGCAGAACCGGACGTGTATAAAGAATTCTTGGAAATGCTACAAGCGTATCAACTTAAGGAAATTAGTAATATGGAAGTAAATATCAACAAAATTTATATCTTGAACTTTCTGGTTCATCAAATTTCTATTCTCATTATCATACGTAATTAGGTTGGCTCTCGCATTCAAGATATCCTCCAAAAATCGCCGGATTTGTTGAATGAATTCATAGATCGATTTCTTCCTAGTTCTCCAGGTCCAAGCAGTTTATCTAATAAATCCAACATGGATATGCAAACAATCGAAAACGCTTCGGGCTCCTGCAATACTTCTATTTCGGAATCGATGATGCATGTAATTCCACCAGATGCCATGTCAGGTAAGGAGAATATTTTACGAGCTGAAGGTTTCAATGTTAATTCAATCATTGTGGTCATTGAAATGTCAGAAATTAACTCAAATATTATTAATTCATTATCGTCACCTGCAGTAGTCAATTTGCCTAATGTGTATAATAAAAAGAAACGAAGGAATGTAGAGGATAATGAATCTTTTTTAATTGCAGAAAAGGTATTATTTGATTCGTTCTTTTCTTCGGAAAAATGATAAAAATGGTTTTCTAATCATGAATATTAAAGGTGAAGAAAAAGAAAAGCAACCACAATAAAATTTCACCTACTCCAACAACATCCAACTCGTCAGTCGTCGTTACAGATTCTGCGATCAGCATCGAAGAATTTACTTTCTTTAAACGGATGAAAGACTTTTTAGGGCCAGCATCACCAGAATACCAAGAATTTCTTAAAATCCTCACACTCTACTCACGGCAAATCTTAAACGAACAATTTGTTGTGGATAGAATAAAAATTATTCTTGGTGATGACGGTGATGTATTGCTTGCTGACTTCAAAAAGTTGATCAAATATAATGAAAAACAGGATCCAGTTCTTGTTTACAAGTCTGCAGCCAACACTCAGCCTGTTACGACATTGGATTTAAAAAATTGCAAACCATGTGGACCTAGCTATCGGACGCTGCAGAAAGAGGTATTATTAAAGTTTTCTAATTTATTTTTTCTCTTTTTGCAACCTATTTGTATTATTCAAATAGTATAATTTTCAGAGTATGCCCAGCACGGGTATGGATGAAGTAGCGCACGAAGTATTGAACGATGAATGGATGTCCTATCCAAAATGTGAAAGTGAGGAACAACACATAGCACAAAAGAGGAATGTCTATGCAGAAGCGATGAATCAATGTGAAGAAGAAAGGTCTATCTATTAATTTCTTTGATAGAATATTGGCAAAAATACTGAAATTGCAAAATTATATTCAAGATACGAATTCGACTTATTCATGGAATCTCTTTCACTCACCATCAAAATACTTGAGCCGATCAAAAGAAAAATCAACACAATGACTCCGCAAGAAAAGGTTACGTTTAGACTTCCACAGGGACTAGGTGGTAAATCTTTGGTTTATCAACGGGTAATTAAAAAACTGTATAATGGTGGGCGCTGCAATGAGGTATTAGATGCAGTGCACCAGAATCCTGCAATGGCGGTTCCTGTAGTATTGAGGCGGTTGAAGCAAAAACACGAAATGTGGAGAAAAGCACATGTAATAAAAATTTTGTTCTTATTTATTTGACAACAGTATTTTTCTTGCCGTCAATTTTTTTGAAATTTTTGATAATAAATTTTATATTTATAGATAAATTGGAACAAAATTTGGCGCGAAATCAATTATAAAAATTATTACAAGTCACTCGACTTTCAAGGCAACACATTCAAACATGAGGACAAGAAGAAAACACTCAACGTCAAAATTATGTTAAGCGAAATCGAGCAACTGTATCAACAATCGAAAATTAATGTTACATTTCAAAAATATCAATATAAATACGCATTCGATGATCTCGAAGTGTTACGTGATGCTGTTATGCTTTTGCGCATTTATTTATATGAATCTGAAAGATATGATATGGGACAGCGAAAATCATATTGTGATTTTGTGGAGACATTTCTTGTGAATTTGCTTGGTCTTCCGTTAGGATTTTTTGGTGCTCATGGTAGTAGCAAAAATAACAATGATAATATGGAGATTGATGTATTGGATGAGATTGCTGTAGATAATAATAAGGCGGAGGAGGAGGAAGAAACTGAAATTAATAACGATAGGCTATGGACGCAGAATTCTGATGATACCGAGATTGTTTCGGAGGATTCTAGAATTGATAAATGCTTTTTTGGGAATAACTATTATTATTATTTTATGAGGCTATTTCAGGTAATTATGCTATTGCTTGGATTTTATCATTAATTGAAACTGAATACTTTAAAAATAAATTATATTTTTTTTGTTAGATCTTGTATAGTCGTTTGGAGTCACTAAAGAATCTGTCACGACCGATTCGAAATAACAATCCAAATCACATTCTGCAGGCGGGTTTACAAAAATGTTAGTAATTTCTAATAATCAGATTATATATAAACTTTGCTTTTTACAATACCAAATTTCAAAAATCATAATCCTTATAGATGAATCAAACTTAGATATGAAATCATATGACGCATTACTTGACCTTATTATAAAATACCTCAAATCCTCGAAAGAAACAGCAACGATCCAATTTGAAGAATGTGTATATCGAATATTTCCGACGAAGGGATATACTATATTTACTATTAAACAATTGCTTCAGAGTATCGCTAAACAGGTAATTGTCAAAAAAAAATCATTAATTCTCTAATTATATCTAACGTCAATATTTATCAAAAATAGATGCAGAATGTCAAGCAGTCAAAAAACAGTAACGGGTTGTGGGCACTTTACATAAAACATAAAGATCACAAGTTTGATAATGAGAAGTCTGTTGGAACAACTCGCATACCATTAGAGTATCAGACACTTGCCAAAGAATTAATTGGAGATAATGATAACATGTTTCGAATTGAATCCGTAAGTCATTAATTATTGATTTGTCAATTTGCTAAAATAAACTATTTTTAATATTATTATCATTCAAACTATATTTTATATTATTGAAGCATAAAAAAGTGGTCTCAATTGCATTTTACAATAGTTCTTCACTAACACTCGAAGAAGATTGGTCCAACTATCTTTTTAGTTATGTAAATGTAACAACGACTCGAGGTGTAGATTTAAAGCAATTGAAAATGCCGTTCTTAAGGAGGTAGCCAACTAACATTATGTTGCCAGTTTTTCTCTAATTAATGCGTAATCACTGATTTAAATATATTCCCTAGAAACTTCACAAATTTACGATGCACCAACCTAAAAAAGGTCATGAAAAAACCCACAAAATGGCAAAAGAATAATTTAGAATTATCGATTAGCCGAGAAACTTCTAAAATATTTTTCATCGATGGTTCAGAGGACTGTTTTGTGTCCTCAAATTTCGGATGCGATGAAAAGACTCTGACGATTGCTAATGTTTCCCGAAATAAGCGAGCAGGTGCTTGGCGTGAATGGTTATCGGTAAAACACGCTAATTTTGATGATAATTAAACGAATTACATGAATTTGAGGAGAATGAAATTTTATTGTCAATACGTAGTAGTTCTTTAAAATATAGTTTCCTTGAATTTAGTTTTGTTTAGATAACAATTATTCATCAACAGACTCCTTTATCTAAATATACCGTATAGCACTTGTATAATATCCTTCAGAAAAAAGTCGATATTATTAACAATATATGTACATGTACTAGTAGAGTCCGTATCTATTTTTTTAAATATCGATATATACCGGCTTGACAAAAGTATCCGGACAAGATCGGCAACTGGAGAATCAACAGATTTTAAACACCGATTGTATGCATCCAATTTCATTATCGTTATCGTTATACTTTTTTGCGCCTAATCTTCTAGTTTTAGAAAATTAAAATATCACATTTAATATTAATATAATCAAAAATCTGGAAAAATTCTATTATAATTTTAACAAAATTCTGCTTTAACTTTGAAAAAATTCTTTTTTATATCAAAATTGAATTTATTAATTAATTCTTATTATAATATATAATTATAAGTACCAAGCCATTCTTGATATAACGAAGTAGTCGCGTCATTATGTAAAAATTTCAAAAACTTCATTATACATTATATCGAGCGGAATTATTATATGGTTTATAATAAATTGTTCCTGAACTCAAGTTCATTATATCTCGATTTTAATTAGACTTCGTTATATCAAAGGGTCATTATATCAAGAGTATCTTTGTATATGAAGAGATTCTTAACTAAGATTTTATCTAGTGTTATTTAATATTTTGTTATATATACTATATAATAAAATTGATAATTAAATATATTTGATAGCTATTTTACTAAAAAAAAAAAAAGATAATTTATATAAAATTTTATTTGCTTATTTAGGTATTTTTTTCATTATTATAAATTTTAATTATCAAGTTTGAATAATTTTCAATTAAAATTTTTTTATTGAATTATATTCACTATTATTTTCTTTTCTTTTCATTTTTTTTATAAATTTTATTTATTTATTTAAATTATATAATTCTTATAAGCTGCAGAATCAAATATTTATTACAAAGCTTTATATTTATATATTCTAATTAAGCAAGTTATTTTTTATAAGAAAGAGATAATTATTAATAAATTGCTATAAAAATTTCTTGAATTATAACTTCTTTTAATTTTTTATAATTAATATATTATACTGCTTCTTCTTTTTTTATCATAAATAACAATATATTAGATAAGTATTACTTTTTAATTATTAATAAATATTAAGTAAATTATTATTACTTCTTAATTTTCTAATAGTTCTATTATTTTTTATTAATTATTATAATTATATATATATATTATTTAATATAATTATAAAAATACTTTATTTTATTTTCAAGTTATTCCAAGAAATATCTTACTTTATCTTAAAATTTATATTAAGAATAAATAGATAAATTAAGTTATTATAAAATAATTAAAGTAATCTTATCTTATTTGTTTATATTTTAAACTTTAAAATATTTAGACTGTTTATAAAAATATTTATAATATAAATATTTGAATACTCAGTCTTTTAATTTAATTTTTTAGACTTTATTTTGGATAAAGAATCTTTCTTTAATTATTAATATCTTATTTAATACTTATTAAATTATTATATTTAATACTTATTAATATTTTGCTTTTATTTATTAGTTTTTAATAAAAGTATTCAGAGTATTCATTTTTATATTAATTTAAATAAATAAGTTATTGTAATATTAAAATATATATATTTTTAAAATTGAATTTATTATTATAATAAAAACTCTTTATAGTCTGCTTTCATTAAATATTTAACAAAAAAATTATGATTTTTTATATTTTAATTTCTAATTAATCAATTACTAGAAAAAATTTCAAAATCTTTATTATTTATATATTTTATTACTTATAAATAAATTTAATTCTTACTTTTTTTATCTTTTTTATTCTATTCAAAAGTTATAATTTTTTTTGTAATTAATTTTAATATTAATTTTATTTAACTAATTTATTTTAATAATTAAGTTATAAATCTGAATTTTAATTATATTACTCCTGTTAAAATTATAATTTATTAATAAAAATTAATTAAAAGTATTATTGAAATATTAATAGCAAATATTTATAAATCAACTATTAAATTTTGAATTTAAATTAAAAGAGTAATTATATTCTTGTTTTATAAATTAATTTTTTTATTATTATTTTAATTATTTTAATTTTACTAACTATTATTTTTTAAAAATAAAATTTTAATTTAAATATTTTAATTTTATAAATTAATTATATTTTATAAATTATTATAGAATATATTCTATTAATATATTTTTTGTTTTTATAATTAAAATAAATAATAATAAATTTAATATTTTATTAATTTTATTATTAATAATTATTATTATTTTAAATATTATTATTAGTTTATCTTTTATCTTTAATTTCATGATCTTAATTGTATTATTATATTTTTTTTTCTTGTTTTTGATAATTTTTTTCTTTTTTTATTATTCTTTATTATATTAATTTATATTAATTATTAATTTCTATTTTTAACTGATTTATAATTTTTATCTTTATAATTTATCTTCTATAATATGATATTAATTACTTAATTAATAATTAGATTATATTTTTTAATTATTTCAAATATATATTTTACTTAATTTCTTATTAATATTCTAATTATATATAATAAAATATTAATTTAGATAATATTATACTAATTAAATTATTGTTATATTTAATATATTACTAATTTATCTAATATAGTACTTAATATTTTACTAATTAAATTATATAATTAATTATAAATCAGATTATATTTTATATAGATATAAATTAGTATAACTTAAATTATTATAAAAGAAATTTTATAACTAATAGATCTAGTTAATTAGACTTGAAATTAACTAACTTATAAATAAAAGTATAATAAGTTAATTAATACTTTTAATATATTTTATTTTCTATTATTATTATATTTTATATTTAATTTTAACTTATTTAACTAGTAAAAGTTATTTTTTTATATTTTTCTTATTTATATTTTATAATTATAATTACTTATTTAATTAGTAAAGTATTATAATTTTGCTTTATAAATTTATAATATACTTTATTAATTTGTTCAAAAATAATAAAGAATTATATCATTATTACTTTAGATCTTTTTTTAACAGATTTATAAATATTAATCTTTTTTTAATAGATTTATAAATATTATTATCTTCTTATTTATTTTAATAGATTTATAAATATTATTATTATCTTCTTATTTATTTTAATAGATTCATAAATATTATTATTATCTTTTTCTTATTTATTTTCTTTAAAAGTATATTATTTTTTTTTAATATTTTTTTAATTATTTTTTATTTATTAAATTAAATATAATATTATTCTTTAAAGAAAAATATAACTTAAAATAATTAATTTTATTAATTATATAAAATTCATATATATATTTTAGATTATTAATTTATTTGTATTTAATACTTTTTATTTTATATAAATATATCATTTTGTTTTATACTTTTTTATATTTTATTTTAAGGATTGATGCAAAAAGATTTGTATATTGATATAAAATTAAATAATTACTTCTAATAAAAATCATTCAAATTTTAACTAATCTTTATAATTTTTTTATATTAAATAAAGAATGATCTAAATTAACTTTT